>JASPKZ010004389.1:0-63469 GCA_030220185.1 Diploptera punctata | reverse complement strand
GGTTTTCTCTGGACAGCTGATTCAGGACAGGGAGTTTGAACTCAGCTGACTTGTACGTACCGTGGTCTGTATTCAGCTGTTTTCAATCCTCCGCAACAACTTGCAGCATCGCACATTCCCAAGTATTTGCAAATGTAAGCACGCATTATTATTTCATTTAACGAAATAACATAAAAATTAAAGATAATATTAACTACTCAGCAGGTTACCTACCGATGTAATTGTTTTTGTACTTCACCAACGATACAAGCAGTATATCGCAAATACAATACAAAGTTTTTTTTTCTCTGAGAAAACTATCAATTTTTGACGCTATGTTGTATGGGCAATTTTTAATTCTGCAGATCGCCCCCATGGCTGTGAAAAGGACGGCACTTAAAACACCTTACAGCATGTGTGTGTGTGCATCCATCCATAGTAATTCTGCCCGAAGGCAGGTTCTTCACTGCAATCATAGCATTTTCATGCCATGCTTCAGCTTTACTAGGGAATTATAGGTGTGGTAGCTTCCCGTTGCTTTCCACACCGGTGAAGGATGATGATGATGGTCATATGATTTCGGGGACCGTTTGGGCCTTAAAATTTTCCTGACATTTGTCTTACAGAAAAAATGCCCCGACCGGGGATTGAACCCGGACCCGCTGCGTGACAAGGCAGCACGCTACCTCGAGACCACAGCGGTGAACATTATATATATATATATATATATATATATATATATATATATATTATATGAAGTGTATTTGCAGAGTATAAGAGTGACATTGATTCAAAATTACAAAAATATAATAAAATGAATGGGGTAATACGAAGACATTTTGGTAAACAGATGAGGACAGAGACAAAACTAAGATTACATAACATCACATCAAAAGCTGCTCTAAAATATGGAAGTGAAATTTGGATTTTAAATAAAAGAAACTCTCATAAACTTCAAGTAAGCCAAATGCGCTTCTTACGATCATTGTTAGGAGTTAATAGACTGGATCACCAAAGGAACACTATTATCAGAGGAAAACTTGGAGTAGCAAGTTTAAATGAAGATATACAAAGATACCAACAAGAATGGAAAAATCATCTGAGGAGAATGGCAAGAAAGAGACTTCCAAAATTGGCATTCCAATATACCCCAACTGGACATAGGGACCAAGGAAGACCAAAACATCGGTGGAAAGATCAAGACCATCTTCGCTAGGTTTACCGTACAGGCCACATGGCCTAAAACGAATTTATTCATGATGATGATGATGATATATATATATATATAATTATATTATATAATTTTCAAGGCATGTAATTTATATACAGAGTATATTTTTTTGTAATTTTCAAGAATGCAGTATTCAACCTAGAAAAATGAAAACTCCAGAATATGAATTGTCATCTACTTTAAAAAAGGTGGAAATAAATAGGAAAGCATGGAAGGTAATATAATTTTGATTAAAATATTTAATCTGCACATCTTCACAATATTAGGGTACACACTCCTAGGCTTAATAATTATAAGGCAGTAGGTATACGTCCAATCGTAATCCATTCAGCTGATCAGTGGAGACTTACTTACTTACTCACTGGCACTATCGAACCCGTAGGTTCATGGCCGCGCGGACATAAACTCTCCATACATCCCTATCCTGAGCTACCGCTTTCCAATCATTCCCTGTATAATCTACTTCCCTCAAATCATAGTTAATGTTGTTCTCCCACCTCATTCTTGGTCTACCAACTGGGCGTTTTCCTTCTGGCTTTCCTACAAGAAGTTTCCATGCACGTCTTTCATTCCCCATACGCGCATCATGTCCTGCCCATCGCAGTCTACGAGACTTAACTGTTCTTATTATATCTGGCTTCCTATAAAGACCATGTAGTTCATTGTTATGTAGTCTTCTCCATTCACCTGTCTGTTCATCTCTCTTTGGTCCAAAAATTTTCCTAAGAACTTTATTCTCAAATACTCGTAATCTCCTTTCCTCTCTTAAAGTAAGAGTCCATGTTTCGCATCCATATAATATAACTGGTAAAATAATAGTTTTATATATTTTCAGTTTAACGTTTTTTGAAAGGAGTTGGGACATCAAGAGTCTCTGCAATGCATAATAGCACGCATTTCCAGAATTGAGCCTATGTTTAATTTCTTTGTGCATCTCATTCCTATTTGTGATTATTGTTCCTAGGTATTTGAATTCAGCCACTTCCTCAAAATTTCCCTCATTTGTCATTAGCTGTCCATTTCCAGATCAGTGGAGACAATAAAATAAATATAATTAATTATTGAATCTCCAAATATTTTGAAACCCTATTTCGCCACAAAGGCATGTTAGGGTTGTAGCTTACTATAACAATATTATACTATACATTGTAAAACAGAAATATTATCTTATGGTTTTGAATGAGTGTTATGATTACATAAAGCGTCTATAAGTGTCTTAGCAAAATACTACATATTTTTACGAATGTCTTATGAAGTTCATAAAATGTTTATAATAATTTTGGTTCTTAAAAACCGCTATACAAAGCGGAGAAATGAACTTCCTTAGAAGAACAAAAGGCTGCACAAGATTGGATCGGATAAGAATGAATATATAAGAACAGAGTTAAATATATATCCATTGGATGAGAAAATCAGAGAATATAGAGAGAATGGTTTATACATGTGGAAAGAATGAATGTAACAAGATTACCAAGAGCAGCATTCAACTACAAGCCAAGAGGTTCAAGGAATGTAGGAAGTCCAGTGAAAAGATGGACAGAACAACTGTGAGGCGGAACAGGCAATTTTTGCCTAGCCCGTGAAGTGAAGAAGAAAAACCGCTTCACACATTGAGGCAGAAGCCTCATCATCGTTTAAAAGTAAGTTAAACCAGAATCGTTGTCCTTCGAATGTAGGACAATCAAATAAAACATGGTTTTACATATTGTATTGGTTCTTGACATTTACAATTATGATCAGTCTGGGTTAATATTAAATCCCAATTAAACTAAAGTAAAATTACCAAAGTGACAAAGAATTAAAAATACTCGTACTTCGCAAATATCCTCCATAAAATGTGCCTACTCCAGCACTAGATGGATATAAAACTAATATTATAGCATACTTACTTACTTACTCACTGGCACTATCGAACCCGTAGGTTCATGGCCGCGCGGACATAAGCTCTCCATACGTCCCTATCCTGAGCTAATGCTTTCCAATCATTCCCTGTATAATCTACTTCCCTCAAATCATAGTTAGTGTTATTCCCCCACCTCATTCCTGGTCTACCAACTGGGTGTTTTCCCTCTGGCTTTCCTACAAGAAGCTTCCATGCACGCCTTTCATTCCCCATACGTGCAACATGTCCTTGCCATCGCAGTCTACGAGACTTAACTGTTCTTATTATATCTGGCTTCCTATAAAGACCATGTAGTTCATTGTTATGTAGTCTTCTCCATTCACCTGTCTGTTCATCTCTCTTTGGTCCAAAAATTTTCCTAAGAACTTTATTCTCAAATACTCGTAATCTCCTTTCCTCCCTTAAAGTAAGAGTCCATGTTTCGCACCCATATAATATAACTGGTATAGAATAATAGTTTTATATATTTTCAGTTTAACGTTTTTTGAAAGGAGTTGGGACATGAAAAGTCTCTGCAATGCATAATAGCATGCATTTCCAGAATTGAGCCTATGTTTAATTTCTTTGTGCATCTCATTCCTATTTGTGATTATTGTTCCTAGGTATTTGAATTCAGCCACTTCCTCAAAATTTCCCTCATTTGTCATTAGCTGTCCATTTCCATTATATAATGTATTTCTACGTGCGACCATATATTTAGTTTTATTGATATTTACTTCCTAATTTGAAGTTTTCAAACAGAAACTTTATTTTAGCTGAGGGCGACTGGTTTATCAGGTACTAATTTTAAAATGTAATATTTTATTACATAACCTCAACGGTGCTTTAAATTAATTTTAAACGCATTGGCTCGATGAATATGGTAAAATCATTACAATATAGGACATACCTTGTTTTCCCATAGTTGGTCGACCAAGGCGACCGAACCATCGAAGAAAGCGTCTCGCCGTTGTAGCACCAGGATGACATCCCGGTGGCACATTACAAGGAGTAGCAGGACGCTGATGTTCCTGCAGGAGCAACACCGTACGACTGCTAGGAGCGTGTTCTCTGCTACAAGGTGACATTTGACGACAGTTGTCGGTTTTAACCCCACATTTGTTCACTTCTTCACCACAACCGCACATCCAATATCGATCAAATCACTGATTTTATCACTTCAACCGATAAAAGAGCTGACTCATTTAATACACACATTAACACTTGCATATTGATGTCATTCACTGTACTGACAGACTGGGACGCCACACGTGCCACGCTGTAATCACCCAATCAGACACCGTTCTCCTGACCGGCTGACTTCTCTCTCTCCTAGACTCTTGTATACGTAAGCAAATACGTCACATATGAAGACAGGCCCACTTCTATTGTTTTGCAATAACAATGCGTTCAAATACACATCCGACGTTAGCTTTTTTTATCAACGCCTGAACAAATTCAACACACAAGGAAAGGTATCGTTTGAAATGCAATTTCCGTCAGCAAGAATATTAAAACGCCTACACGAATCTCTCTTTCGCGTCAGTAAAATCAATTTAATATTTCGTTATACACTCTGTGGGTATAAAACTGCTTTGAATTAAAATTGGATTATACTTGACCCCTCAAAAATAAGCAAAATTCTAACTTGTTTTCAAGAATTGACCTAGAAAATGTGTCAATAAAAAATGTATATTAATTGTCATGTATCATTTAAACTATGTATACGAATAACAATGCACTTTTTCAAGAATATCACAATGTTTCAATTAATTCGCGATATTTTAAATGTATCTTGTCAATTTCTAATCATTTATTTAGTTTTGTTTATAACTTATTTATATTAGAGTAGAAAAAGACTAATTTATTCAGCAACTTTCATAAAATTGGTTAATATGCTATATTCCAAAGATATCTGATCTTTTCAAACAAGCATTTCACAAAACATAAAACAACAATTAACTTCCACTTTCTAGAAGCTTTTTAGAAACACTCAAAATGCGTGTCACTTATTTGAAACAATGTCTGATTGTAAAAAATGTCTTTGTAAATCAGATATCGTGTTGCACTAATATATTTTTCTTGTATAAAGCTATTGCAATTGTATAATTTGGTATATGCTTATTTGCTTTTTATTTAATTTATATTTTTGTAATTATTATTGTTTATAGTAAGTTGTGATTCGAGAATTTAATTAAACATTATATAATATGCAGTTATAACACTTTCTAGATAAATGAAGCACAACTGCGAACTCGGAAAAACACCCGCTATTTCCAAACGTCCATTTCAACAGTCAAGTTATTTTTGCACTCTTAAAAAAAGTCACAGTTCCCGGTAGAGAAGTTCGTCACTGCCAATAAACATTGCAAAAGTGATTCTGTAAGACAGGAGGGAATGCGCGACAACGTGCCAGATGGACGTGCACGAGACCAACACCTGACTGCAACTAACTCAAGTACCCCACTCTTTCTTTACCACTACCTGTTTACATCTGGAGTAGCGGTACCCACATGCAATACGCAAGCGCAATGAGCTCTTATCTCATATCAACCTATATCTAGCAGGAACCTTCGTACCGAGGGTCTTATTCGACCCTCATGTTTCGTGTCATCACTTCCTTTCTTTGTCAGATTTTTCTATCTGTAATTATATCTCGCGAAATCCATCCATCCTCCCTTCGTTCTTCCTTCCTTCCGTCCTTCAAACACGCAATAAAAAATAAATAATAAAAAACTTTACGAAAAAAGTATATAGTAAGTGTAAAAAATGATAGAACATTTGGACGGCGTTATGCAACAACAGGCTATGCGCCATTATGTAAGTTTTAAGAAAAAGTGTGTAAAGTTTAAGTCAACAAAAACTAAACAAATATTAAACACATGTGAAATTAAGATCTTGAAAAACTATTCGTCCCGCGCCGTAGCCGAGCGGTTAAGGTAGGAAGCCTTGGCGCAGAGCTACGGGACTTGCGCTGGTTCGAGTCTCCATGGGGGAAGAAATTTTCTCGTGGTATTTCGGCCAGTATGGGACCGGTGCCCACCCAGCATCGTGAGGCAATTGGGTAGCTACAATAAGTAGCGGCTCCAGGTTGAGGAACCAGCTATAACGGCTGGGGGACTCGACATGCTAACCACATGTCACCCCATACACTGGCTGTTGATCATCTACCTCTGTGATTGACACATGTGGATGTGAAGAGCCAGCAGCCGGCTGGTAAAAGGGCAGCCGGCTGGTAAAAGGGCAACCGCTGAAAAGTGGAAAGACCCTCAATCGGAAAAAACTATTCAGAGGAAAACATTTCATAAGATACACAACACAGAAATTAAGGACAAATGTCACATTCAAGACATCCATCGATAGTAATTCTGCCCGAAGGCAGGTCTTTCACTGCAATCATAGCATTTTCATTCTATGCTTTGCAGCTTTACTAGGGAATTGTAGACGAGGTAGCTTCCCGTTGCTTTCCACGCCGGTGAAGGATGATAATGATAAGGATGATGATGATGATGATGATGGCCATATGATTTCGGAGACCGTTTGGGCCTTAAAGTTTTCCTGACATTTGTCTTACAGGTGAGGAAAAACCCGATAAAAACCTCACGCAGAAAAACTGCCGCGACCGGGAATCGAACCCGGGCCCGCTGCGTGACAAGGCAGCACGTTACCTCGAGACCACAGCGGTGGACATTCAAGACATAACCAAATTTATTATAGATAGACGGAAATATTGGAAAGGTCATATAGAAAGAACGGAAGACAATCGACCTGCAAAAAGAGTTAAAAGACCAATGAATGAGAGAAGAAAAATAGAAAGACCAGCCAAGAGATGGATAGACAGTGAATGCACATCCTATGTATTTCATAAAAGTTTTGGTGAGGAAGGTCAATTGCATATTAATTGCATTTACGCCCTTCAGAAAAACGTAAATATTAAGATACTAATTTTCAAGCGATAGAGCATAAAATCATCTATAATGTGACTATGTTTTCAAGTTGAGGGAATAGCCATACTTCGAGAAATGTATTTTATAAAAGAGACTATTTAAAACAACACGATAAATTGACAGCTCTATTACTCTATAATTACACGAAGCGAAGACTTGAAATTCGGTTCAGATATTCAGTATATCATAAAGTTTCACTGTAAAAAAATTGTAAACTTTTAAAAGATGTGAGTTCAATTTTCACAATTTTTTTGCCGATTTCGTATGGAATATACGTCTTCCTGCGAGGAGTGGTTTTGGAAATAAACAAAATAAAAATCCTACAAATTATGAAGCAGAAGAACAATAGATGGAGTTTAAGTCAATATTGAATATTCACTATTTACTGCAGCGCCAAACTTACAATATTGGGCATTGCAAGTTATTTTCCTTGTTTGACGTTATGCATCAACAATCTAAGAGCTGGGATGTCATGAGTATCAAATATTTATATTTTCAGGAATTATTTTAAATTAAACATATGTGATATCAAATATGTGATATTCATCTGGCATTAATATTGAATACAGAAGAGAGGGATTTGCATTCATTTTTTGGCTGAATGTTCTACAATAGAATATTTCACACATAAACATTGTACAAGTGAAATAAAACCAGTAAAAACAACAGTTATAATCCCTCTTTCTTTTAAGCGTCTGAAAGAGATCGCATCTCACTAGTATTAAAATGTAAAACGTAAAATGATCTCATTACAGACCATGGCAGACCCATGGGGTGGTAGGAGGTTAAGACTTCCACTTTTTCTAGACAATCGGCACTTGATTGACGTCAGCACTGCCGCCTTTACCCCCAGAACAAGAGCCTGGAAATCATTTCCATTAGAGCCTGAGTGGACCCCAGGGCCTTGGTGCCATCAGAAAGTTTTGATCAGTTTAAAATTCCTGATCCCACCGGGACTCGAACTCTCGACATTCCGGTTTGTAGTGTATTGTCATAACGAACTACGCTACGGCGTGCCTCTTATGGAAATTTCCAGTTTGACAAAACGAATTGCTTGTTAAAACTATAACATAATAATAATAATAATAATAATAATAATAATAATAATAATACTACTTCAATTTAGCTGGCAGAGTTAAGGTCATAAGACCTTCTCTTCCACTCAACCAGCGAATAGAAAAAATGTGTAAAAATTACATATTTATTAAATTTTAAGATATTAAAATATAGACTACAAAAGACAATGGCGATGTGATCTAATACTAACTGATACTAACAAAAACATGGAATATAATATATATATATATATATATATATATATATATATATATATATATATATATATACCCGAATTGTATATTTATTATGTATTTCAATAAAAATAAGATATAAATAGGTACATAGAGCAGACCCGGGGATAACGGTATTATGGCCGAGGTAACCCGGGGGGTAGTGCTAGGGCTCTAAATAAAATAATATATATATATATATATATGGTATGATAAGAAAAATAAATGCCTGGACGGGATTCGAACCCGGATCTCTGAGTCTGAACCTCAGCGTGATATCCATTACACTACCAGGCGAATCCAATTCAAACACTTATTTTTCTTATATATGTATTATACTCTCCATTATTACTAGATGTCGCGAGAACTCGGTCTTCACCGCCATCTAGTAACTGACTATATCAAGTAAGCAAATTAAAGAGAATATTTTTATTTTACTTTATAGCAGTGACGCTTTATCGATGTTATAATTAAATCTTTAACATTGAGCAATGCAAGCTTAATATGGTATGATAAGATATATATATATATATATATATATATATATATACATATATAAAATAAAATAGGGTAAGTGAAGCTTCCTAGATTATTTACAAATTGCTGAATATAGTTGTTATGCGGTTAATATTTTAACTGTGTCGAACTTAAGCTATCAGTTAATACTGATTTAAATAATGATAGTGAATGACAGTTCTTGACATGATTGGGAAGTGTGGATATCTAATATATAAAAATTAATATTTGTTTGTTCGTTGGTTTATTTGTTTGTTTGCACTTTATTCGCGGCCATACCGTTGATCCAATTGTGTTGGGGCATTTTGCAAAATGTTCAGTAGATACCCAGGATGAACATAGGCTATAAGAGAGTTGTGATACTCAACTCCTACGCCCTTAAAAATCGCTCTTTGTAGTGGAAAACGTGAAAAAATAGTTATTTTGACGCTTAAATGCCTTACGCTGCCTAAACCATAACAAATACACAAAATTAATGTATACAGAATTGAATATCTCAAAAAGCTCTACAAAAAAGTCCGCGACAGCGTATGTTTTATCTCTTACGGATAACGCACAATAACCATTTTTGTCTTTCATTGATGCCAAGAAGATCGAGACAAGTACGTAGATTCCTGTGCACGAATTGAGGCATATAGCGGGTATTCTTTTACGGATAACTCACAACAAAGAATTCTGTATTTTAGTTCATTTATGCCAAGAAGAGCGAGATAAGTAGATTCCCGGGCAACACCTGACTAATCAGCATGGGGTATCTAAAAGTAATTACGATATATCGTACATTTATAATTATTTTTCATTTTACTTATTCAACTATCATAAGAAGATATAATAAGAACAGTTAAGTCTCGTAGACTGCGATGGGCAGGACATGTTGCACGTATGGGGAATGAAAGACTTGCATGGAAGCTTCTTGTAGGGAAGCCAGAGGGAAAACGCCCAGTTGGTACACCAAGAATGAGATGGGAGAATAACATTAACTATGATTTGAGGGAAGTAGATTATACAGGAAATGATTGGAAAGCATTAGCTCAGGATAGGGATGTATGGAGAGGTTATGCCCGCGCGGCCATGAACCAACGGGTTCGATAGTGCCAGTGAGTAAGTAAGTAAGTAAGTAAGTAACTATCATAAGAAGTACACTGATATTTGTCTTTCAGCTCATTTATGCCAAGAAGATCGGGATGAGTAGATTACCGGACAACGTCGGGTAAACAGCACGGGGTATCTAAAAATAATTACTATATGCACTTTTCCTATTACTTATTTAACTAAACATAAAACATTAATTTTCGTATTTCAGCTCATTTATGTCAAGAAGATCGGGATAAGTAGATTCCCGGGCAACGCCGGGTAATCAGCACGGAGTATCTACAAAATAAAATTTATAACTAATTTTCGTTTTACTTATTAAACTAAACATAAAAGCACATTAATTTTCATTTAGCCTATTTAGGCGGGTATTACCTAGTACCGTATAAATAAAAATGAACTTAGATACGTTAAGCTGCAATACGCATGCTCATTTATTTTAGAGTTCGTGATAATGGTTAAGTTATAGTTGAAAAATATATGGCGTACATTTTAGTTTGCGTGATAAAACTAGGCACATGACATACTAGTAAATGGAAAAATAGGTCTAATACACGGGAATACTGAACTAACTGCGATTCAATATAAAAAGGTCGTGATTCAGGTTACAATCTGTCAATATGGCAGTATAGGAGTTCAACAAACCCATACTGTTAAAAACAAAGAGTAAACGTGAGTCTAATTGTTCAGCCAGACACATGATCCAACTATGTTAACAAACAATACAGTTCATGCCCTGCTAAACAATTCATTCTAAATATCAATTTCGAAATTAAAAACAACCAGCACAGGGTTGTCAATTTAGCCACTTTGTTACTAGATCTGGCCATTTTGAAAGCATAACTAGCTATAAATTTGTGAAAAAGTCACTAATAGCTTTTCTGGTTAATTGTTGCATTTTCTGTGGCCACTTCTAGCAGTTTTTATTACATTTTATTTATTTTATGTAAATTCTGCAATAATAACGGGTGTAGATTGATATATTTTGCCACCACAAGATTAAATGAAGCAAAATGAGTACCTTATTTCCAAAGAACTAAAGCAGGATTTTAATATTATAAAGAATATAAAAGTTAAAGTTAATAATTTTGTTTTGTTTTTTTTTAAATTCTTTTAATATTTAAATATAACAAATAAAGAAAAACATCTAAACAATTCATTGTTGGATATTGTTGAATAAAAATGTATCAGTAACAATTAAAGAAATTGCACTACACAACAGTTTTTGTAACATTAGCTCAGGATAGGGATGTATGGAGAGCTTGTGTCCGCGCGGCCATGAACTTACGGGTTCGATAGTGCCAATGAGTAAGTAAGTAACAGTTCTTGTAATACTATGCTTTTAAAATTGATTTAAGTCATTGTTGTCAAAATCATAAAACCTTCTATTATAACTGTAATAAGAACACCTGCTTGACTTCATATTCTTAAAATGAAAGTAAACTAAACCCTGATTGGATGTTAAAACAATTAACTTTCGTATTTAACAAATCAAATTAAACCTTATATGTAAAGAACTGTTAACCAATAGAATTTAAATATAACTTCATGTGATGCAATAATGGTCTTAAAATTATAAAAGAATTACACTATTCAATCTGCATACAACTTTCAACAAAGATAGAAGCAAATAGAGCTCTCCCTGATAAAATGTAATATTTAATACAAGAAGAATAATTGATTCAAAAAAATAAAATAATTTAATTTTAATTGACGGTGCAGAATAATACCACCTACATTTACTTAATCTGCTGGGAACTTTAAGAAGTGAATAAATGTGAAATTATTTCTACAAGAAACAGTTTTTAGCGATTTTTAAAGTGTTTTCCTCTCCAGTGTAGCAATTACCGACCCTAAGAACAGAACCCGGCTCTACCGAAAATTAAACCTAACCTGAACCAGTTATTCTTTTTGGGACACAAATACTTCTTCAAAATGTTACTATAACATCGGGCATGAAGAGAATTACTTCATCAAAATGTCACCGCAGCTATTTACTAGTTCAGAACACACCCAAAGAAACGTGGACATACCCTAATGGTGTTACAAATGACAGACTATATTAATAAACAACAGGCTCAAGTCTATATTTTAAATATACATACGAGGGGGAGTGGATAGTGATTCAGACAACCACTAAATGAAAGAAAGATGTAAACAAAGAATATCCCATAGAAATAGAATTTCTGGTGAGAAGAGAATAAAAATATATTAAATATATTTTATACACTTTTAATCTTGAATGCTTTTGGACTAACTGTGGTTTAACCGTAAAATTCTTAAAAATTTAGATATTTTTGCATTTACATCCTTTTCTTCTTCATATGAGATATTACATCCTAGATATGTAAAATTATTCACCTGCTCCAAAATTTTATTGTCCAGTACAATTTTACTTCTGACAGGATCTACACCTTGAAATGCCATCATTTTTGTTTTTTCTGTAGATATCTTCAAACCATATTCTTCTGTAAGGTAGCAGCCCTACCACTGGACTACTTAGCGTCGGGCCAGTAACCTGTCCTAAGGAACTTCAAAACTACTTTCAAGTCTCAACACGAAAAAATCCAGAAGATAAAATTTTCGACTTACAAAAGTTTCCATACAACGAAGGTGTGCCAGATATAAAAAAAATACAAATTTTACAACGAAACAGTTAAAAATATCAAACTAACTGGTACTATGGAACCCGTAGGTTCATAGCGCGCGGACATAAGCTCTCCATTCACCCCTATCCTTAGCTAATGTTTTCCAATCATTCCCTGTATAATCTACTTCCCTCAAATATTAGTTAATCTTATTCTCCCTGCACTGTGCTACAAGCCGGAAGGTCGAGGGTTCAAGTCCCGGTGGGGTCAGGATTTTTAAACTGACCCAAACCTTCTGGCGGCACTATGGCCCTGGGGTGGACTCAGCCTCTAACGGAAATGAGTACCAGACGTTTGTTCTGGGGTAAAGGCGGGGCTAACAACCCGGTTGACATCAAGTACCGATTGTCTAGAAATAGTGGGAGCCTTAACCTCCCACTACCCCAAGGGCCTCCTGAAGCCTGTAGTGGGAATACTTTACTTTTTTACTTATTCTCCCACCTCATTCTTTGTCCACCAACTGGGTGTTTTCAATCTGGTTTTCCTACAAGAAGCTTCCATGCACGTCTTTCATTCCCAATTCGTGCCATATGTCCTGCACATCGCAGTCTACGAGACTTAACTGTTGTCATTATATCTGGCTTCCTATAACGATCATGTAATTCATTGTTATGCAGTCTTCTCTATTCACCTGTCTGTTCATCTCTCTTTGGTCCAAAAATGTTCCTAAGAACTTCATTGCCAAATACTCGTAATCTCCTTCCCTCCCTTAAAGTAAGAGTCCATGTTTTACAACCATATAATATAACTGGTAGAATAATAGTTTTACATATTTTCGGTTTTACGTTTTTTGAAAGGAGTTGGGACAAGAGGCTATGTAATGCATAATAGCACAGGTTAATAGTTCGTAAATTTAAAATCGAGATACCAAGAATTAATTTAAGGACGCTGGGAAGTTGACGGGAGCCTGTCATTGCCAAACAATAGATTACTTAGAGCGAGGGGCACGCGCTTATCCCCGCCGGCACTGTTCCAAGCGGCCCCGATTAGCACAAACCCGGAAATGTTATTGTAAACTCTATTACACTACCGGATACATAAGTGTGCCCGCGAAGTAAACAATCCATTTGTTGGTGGGGGCGGAGGGACGGATCACTCTAAATTCCAAGCGTTCTTAACTGGAATCCTTGTACATGGATAATACGTTATACTCTTCTTGTTGACCTAATTAAGATGTTTTTGTAGAAGAGGACATATTTGTAATTTTCTATTTTTTGTAATATTTTTGCTCCACCAGACAGAGATTAAAGCATTTATTGCTTGTTTGGTTTGCCATCATCATCATCACTCCAGGGATTAGGCAACTGCCCGTTCCGACTTCATAATGCATCAGCCCAACGTCTTCTAGGTCTTCCAACATCACGTCTTCCTCTTGCTTGATAATTTCTTGCTCAACAATGGATATCTCTCCTTTCTCATTCCATCCATGTTATCAATCCATTTCTGTCTGTAATTCGTGACTTTATCCAATAAAGGCTGTACTTTCAATTCTTCTCTTATATCCTCATTTCTTATTCTATCAAGTCTTGTACATCCTTTTACTTGTCTTAGGAACCTCATCTCCGCCGTCTGTATTCTATCCTTCTGTTTTTTCACTGGAGCCCAAGTTTCACATCCATACAATATTGTGGGAACCGCCATAACATTATACATTTTTATCTTGGTTTCTTTTCTAATTTTATTTTGAATGTTCTCTGTATTGTTCCACACACCGACTGAAATTGTTGTTTGGTTTGTGCGATTCTATTTTTAATTTCCACTGTGTAATAAGGGGAATTATGATTGTACAAGAGGAGACGGACAGCATAGACATTATAGAAAAGAAAAGATTACAGTGGTATGGCCATGTCAAAAGAATGCCAGAACAAACATTGCCTAAAATTGTTATGGAATGGATCCCAGTGGAAAGGAGGAAGACCGAAGAAAACTTGGATAGAAGGGGTACAAGCAGCTATGAATATCAGAGGAATGGAGGAAAATCAATGGATGGACAGAGAGGAATGGCGTTTGGTTTCCGGAAGACGGCGGCAGCTGCCATGATACCGGATGATGATGATGATAGTAGAAGAGGTGTAAGACAGGGATGTCCACTTTCGTCCTCCCTTTTCAATATTTATATTGACAATATCATTATCGTATTAAAATTATATTGAAGATTAACAAAGGCAGATAGTAAACAAACAGAAGCTGCAGAAATGAAGATGTTGAGAGCAATAGCAGGATACTAAAGGACCGATAAAAAGAAAAACGAAGATATAAGAACAGAACTTATTATATATTTAATCTCTTTGAAAGAATAAAATATTATCAAAATGCCTTCAGCACGTATTACGAACGAATGAACAGCGCATACCAATGAGATTGTAAGGTATAATTGTCGTTCTATAAAACTAAGTGCAAAAGATAGGCCTTTTAATGTATAGCTGACTTGGCTTGACTTGAGAGAGAGAGAGAGAGAGAGAGAGAGAGAGAGAGAGAGAGAGAGAGATAGAAAGACAAAGAGAGAGAAAGAAAAAAAGAGAAAGAGAGAGAAAGAAAAATAGAAAGAAAAAGAGAAGGAAAAAGAGAAGGAAAAAGAGAAAGAGAGAAATAGAAAGGGACAAAGAGAAAGGGAGAAAGAGAGAAATAGAAAGGGACAAAGAGAAAGAGAGAAATATATATATATATATATATATATATATATATATATGGAGATAGGGACTCTTACTTTAAGGGAGAAAAGGAGATTACAAGTATTTGAGAATAAATTTTCTTAGGAAAATTTTTGGACCAAAGAGAGATGAACAGACAGGTGAATGGAGAAGACTACATAACAACGAACTACATGGTCTTTATAGGAAGCCAGATATAATAAGAACAGTTAAGTCTCGTAGCCTGCAATGGGCAGGACATGTTGCACGCATGCGGAATGAAAGACTTGCATGGAAGCTTCTTGTAGGAAAGCCAGAGGGAAAACGCCCAGTTGGTAGACCAAGAATGAGGCGGGCGAATAACATTAACTATGATTTGAGGGAAGTAGATTATACAGGGAATGATTGGAAATCATTAGCTCAGGATAGGGATGTATGGAGAGCTTATGTCCGCAAGGCCATGAACCTACGGGTTCGATAGTGCCAGTGAGTAAGTATATGGAGATACAAGGGTATAATTATAAACCAAAAGAGAGAAGATTGTTGGGAAGACCATTGAAGAAATGGACGGATCAATTTCGATCTATAATGAGATCGGAACAGGCCATTGGGCTTAATCCTTGTTGTTGTTGATGATTTCCATATTTTTAGGAACAAATGCTATTTCTTATATTTGCTAACTAATACCCGAGGTGCGCTACTATGCCTAATTAAATAAAATATCATCATCCATGCAAGTATTAGGCCGTGTGGCCTGTTACGGTCTCAAAGAGGAATTTTCCATCCGGCACTTTTTTGGACGTCCCAGCGATCTTTTGTCTTGGGGGCAGTAACGAAGTATGGCTTTTGGAATTCTATGAGACGGCATTCGTTGAAGATGGACTTTCCAGTTGTTTTCTGTATGGTGGAGAATGGGTTCTACATCCAACTCTTCCATAATTTCATCATTTCTTTTATGGTCCCACTCTGTATAGCCTGCTGTACGGCGCATAAATCGCATCTCATTTGTTGTCATTCGGCTTTCATCTCTTCTTCGTATTGTCCATGCTTCACTACCATATCTTAATACTGGTCTTGTGAGAACCTTATAAAGCCATAACATTGTGTTCTTCTGTACTGAAGATGGTTTCATTATACTGTTAATTTTCCCGTTGTTTTTGTGAAATTTGTGATTTTCTTTGATATATCAGCTTCATCTTGAAATGTTAAATTATAACCCAAATAATTAAATTAATTTACTCGTTCTAAAATTTCATCATCCAAAACAATTTTGCTAGGTACAGGGTATTTCCCAGAGAAGGCCATCACTTTAGTTTTCTTTGTATTGATTTCCATATTGTATCTTTTTGCAATTATATTAAAATTGTGTATAGAATACTGTAAATATGTTTCTGTTGGAGTTATTAATACCGAATCATCTGCAAAAAGCAAGGAGTCTATTTTTAAGTATAAATGGTTTTATAGTACAATATACATGGAGGCTAAACCCTCACCGTATTTTAAAACCTGTATGTACAAAGTTCAAATCAATCGAAGGACTACTTTTTGAATTTGCGAGCACAAATAAAGACAGGCTGGATTTATATATATATATATATATATATATATATATATATATATATATTAGAGCAAAGATAACAATTTAACCCTTAAATTAAAAATGTATCCTATAGGATACATTGGTTTAATTTATTTAATATGGTTTTTAGATCAACAGGAAAACAAACGAGTAAAAATTACCTAAATGTATGTCAAATTGCGCAATAATGTATAATAATAACACAGTTTAACATGAATTTATTTTCCTTGCGGTCCGGAACATTTAAATAACTGGCACGAGAAAATATTGTATTGACTATTTAACTCATGCCCCAAATGGGAGTCAATGACCAATCACGTTTCAATGATTTCTGTTTTACAACCAATCAGAGTCGTGTTTCACCAAATATTTATCAGTGTTATAATTACCATATTAAAGAAAGCTCCTCCTTACAATATTGCGTTCCTTTGGCAATAAATAGTATGATCTGGTTGCAGTGATAAACAAATGAAGCAGTAGAAGCGAGGAAGAAGGTCTTCAGCCAGCGGAGTGGTCCTGCGCTACGAGTCATCACCGTAGAGGATTCCTACCAGCACTCGGCTGGAACGCAACGCCCCGCAGGGAAGAGCGCCTGCCATTGGCTGCCGGCGTAGTGCCGTATGACCCGTGTTTAACGGGTCTACAGAGCAAAACCGTCTGACGGCTTTCCTTTTCAGGAAAAAAAGGCACTGCGTCCGGCTGTCAACGATGGACTCTTCGTCCCCAATCGCCGGTAGAACGCGACAGAGGTCTACGAATAAACCCAAGCTAACCGTGTCTGACACCAATCGGTCGGCCACCGCAACGGCCCCTGTTCCCAGGTCCAAACCTAGAGCCCCTCTCCCACCCACTGCCTCGCCGGCAAGTGACGGCGTCGCGGTGGGAGGGAGGAGGACTCCGGATCAGCGCTCCGGCGTAAACAGGCCTCCGGCTCTGTTCATCCGCCGCGAATATGCGTCACTATTGACAGCTGCGAACGCGGAGTTCGCTAAAAACGGATCGCGTGCATTCATTTGCACTCCAAGCCGATCCGGAATTAGGGTGAGACTGGACTCAATGCCAGATCTCAAAAAATACCAGCAGCTGTTGGCCCAACATAATATCCCCTGCCTCACAGCCAATCGTCCAACGCACATCGTGCGATACGTCATAAAAGGCATCGACTCCAGTGTCGATCCTACTATGGTCCAAGGGGACCTCAAGGATCAAGGGTTCGAGGTCAGGAAGGTAGTCAACATGACCTCCGGGAAGACCAAGAACCCATTGCCCATGTTTCTGGCAACACTGAACGATGGACCCAAAGCCCAAGAGGCAACAAAACTAAAAAAAGCTCTGCTTTTTTAAAGTCAAAGTCGAGCCATTTCGCCGACTCAAGACTCCAAACAGGACCACTCAGTCCCCTCCCAAGGCACCCAAAGTAGCTACTACTCAGGTCCAAACAGCACCACTGTCAGCCGAGCCAGCAGCTCCCGACACGGCGCTTCTCTCCAACTCCAATCCCGCAGAAAAATCGTCCACCTCTAGAACCACTAGCAGTAAAAGGACGCAAACCGCCCATCCACTCTTGGAGGACGAACAACGCACTACATGGACTCAAACCCACAACACACTGCTCTACAACGAACTGCTAGATAAAATAAAGCACCAGCTTAAATACAAACCGGATACAATAACAATCGAAATCGCCATAGCCCATTCAGAAAAACGCATACAAGATGCATGTATACGGAACGAAAGATCAAGTCATAATTGATACACACTGGCTTGACGACTATTACCGCATTTAATCTACAATCACGAAAGCTGACCTTTGATTAATTTATTTATTAACTTCCAGCCACTCTGCTAGGGTTTTCGGTGGTTTTCCCTAGCGTTAAGACAAATGTCGGAGTGGTTCCCTAGTCTCCACCAGTAAATAATAACTCCCCGAACTAAATTCAAAATTAATTTTGAAATTTTGACATTAATTAAGCTATTCTAAATTCTAAATTTCGCCAGTCAGCACACCTTGAAAAGGGCCTTTTTTAATTTCTTCTCTCAACAGCGACTTCTCCTCGGAACTTCTCCTCAAGTAACCATCCAAATTCTAAATTCAACCTAAATTTTAAAATTTTAATTCATCTCGACCAGGACTTCAAGCACGGCTTGCGGATGGAGCTCCAACCAATCAGCGACCGGGACGGCGCACTGATGAACCTACATTCACCAGAGGCGTCCTCCAGAAACGCCGAACAACAGCCCACGCTTGACCTCCCGGTGGAATTACTATGGAGTTTTGTATGGCCATCGTAAGGAAACACCTTTTAAGATACCCACCCAATATTTATATCCGTGGACAAAGAGGGCAATATCAATAAGTCCCTATATTGTCAGGGACATTCCGTCCCATACGTTGGTCGTCGTCGTACCTATCGTTTCTCATTTGTTTTCAAACATCGCCGTTTACATTAAATATATAAATATTTTAAAATAACTATAGTTAAATAATGATTTGTGAGTAAACAGCTTAATTTTATTCGTTAAATAGTCCTAACAAATGCCACTCTTGATTTCCAAATTCTCTAGATAAATTCACTCCTCACTTCGTGAGTCGTGAATTTATCGATAATTTGGAAATCACTCGTGGCATTACTTATGACAATTTAATGGTTAAACTTAGATAATACTAGGATACACCCGACAGGATATTGTAGAGAAAACGAAAATAATCATAGTCTGTATCTTGGTCCCTATTTAAGCCCGTACAGCTAGAGTTTTAATAAAAGCGAGGGTCTTATCTTAATATACAGTCATCTGCTTTGTTAATCCTCCAGAGATTAGGATGTTCCAAGAGCTTAAAATATTTCAAAAGAAAATTCCCATACCCATCTCGACTGAAACAGAGCGAAACAGGCTTTCTATACGCACACAAGAAATTTCAAAACTACAAGCTTCCGTAATGCTCACCAACATTTTTACACCCATTTATCATAAGTAATGCCACGACGAGTGATTTCCAAATTATCGATAAATTCACGACTCACGAAGTGAGAATCTATAGAATTTGGAAATCAAGAGTGGCATTTGTTAGGACTATTTAACAAATAAAATTAAGCTGTTTACTCACAAATCATTATTTAACTATAGTTATTTTAAAATATTTATATATTTAATGTAAATGGCGATGTTTGAAAACAAATGCGAAACAATAGATACGCTTTATCTGCTTGTTTTGTTTATCACTGCAAACAGATCATACTATTTATTGCCAAAGGAACGCAATATTGTAAGAATGCTCTCTAGTGGAGAAAAAATGAAACACATCAAACTGTATATTAATTCATTTCTGATGTCATATGATGTAAATATGACAATTATATTTTTCTGGATTGTTACCTGGGAAAAAATACATTTAAGAAAGTGCAAACAGTGGTTTCTCTTCTTGGTGGTACAATCCAATTGCGACAAATGTTTTTATATTAACTCCCGCATACGGCATGTGTTGAGATTCATGCACTATATATAGAATCTGGTAGCCGTATTTGTCACAGGTTCAGTCACTGCAAAATAATGGTCAGACTTGTTCAGAATATTAAAAAAGGAGGAGCTTTCTTTAATATGGTAATTATAACACTGATAAATATTTCGTGAAACACGACTCTGATTGGTTGTAAAACAGAAATCATTGAAACGTGATTGGTCATTGTCTCCCATTTGGGGCATGAGTTAAATAGTCTGCTTAATATTTCTGGTCACAAAATTTACAAAAAAACTACTACTACAATGTATTAAAAATACAATCTAAATATTTCTATGAATGTATACTGTGTCCCATTCAAACCTCCCACATTTTAATTAATAATAACTCTCAAAGTATGCGGAATTATGAAATGAGGTTGGTATTAAAAGAAAGAGAAACTCAAAGAATGTTTGTTTTCATTGTTGCAGTTAATTCATCTGTCGCATGTTGGACAATGACAAAAAAAATGCCGACCCCTCAGCAACGAGCACAAACTGTTTTCTGGTATGCAGAGACAAAGTCAATAATTACAGTGCAAAGAAATTACCGGAGAGAATATGGAGGAAATGCACCTGATGGAACACCATTAAGGCATGGTTTGAGAAGTTTCTGGTGACTGGAAGCATTAACAAAGAATCAGGAGGTGCTCGGACACGTGTTTCAGAAGAAAATATTGAAGAAATTAGAGCAGATTAGAGGTGTTTTAGTGTGTCGCAATGAAAATTCTTTGAGTTTCTGTTTCGTTTAATACCGGCCCCATTTCATAATTCCGCATACCTTGTTAGTTATGATTAATTAAAATGTAGGAGGTTTGAATGGGACACCCTGTATTTAAATTATTATGGGCTATTTTGAGTGTATTATTGCCTCACTCTGATGGTTAACAGTTTATATAAAAGCGGGTGCCGCGCGGCAATGCTTGACATGCGGTGTTGTCACGTTTATCATAGCGCTATGAGTGTTTATTACACAAGGACAGAAGACATTGATTATTATTATTATTTAATTGTTATATTATTATTTGCTATTGTTTAACTTTTATAATTAAAATTATATATGTATTTATTTATTTATTTAATTCCAATTTTATATAGCTTGTCGGTCTACATTTAATATTCACACATTGTGCTGAAAATATTATTATTATTATTATTATTATTATTATTATTATTATTATTATTATTATTAACTGTTCGGTCTGAAATATTTTCCCATGGCCGCCACATGTTGAAATCACTTATATATTAAACTAATAAAATATGTAGATATATTATTATTCGAGCTACATATCACAGTAAATCACTGATAATTATAACAATTGATTACGGTATACAATTTTATAACTGGGTCGACTGCTCCACGTTTTAATTGAAACTGAGTGAAGAATAGAAATGTGGCAACATCGTGGTAGTTGTGGCAGTCGGGATCTTTGTATATTAATAACATATATCAGCTGCGGGGAAACAAAGCGAGCCGCTTGTTAAGAATCATAGTGAGGCGATAATATATCGCTTGACTACTATAACATTAAACAACTAACAGCGGAATAAACAACACCATCAATACCATTAAAGATGGATAATCAAGTATTTTTAATTATTAAATTACTAATACAACTAGTACCACCTCTATTCTTTTAAACTCGTTTATTTTCAGCAAGTTCCATTGCATCATCATCATCACCATCATCATCCTGCCAGGTATTAGTCCTAGAAGAACTGTTATGGCCTGAGAAAGCGGTTTTCGTGCCATCTTTTCATAGGCCGACCAAGTGACCGTTTCCCATTTGGACAGTAGTTCATTATTGCCTTGAGGATCCTGGATCTAGCCATTCTTGAGACATGTTCCTTCCAGTTTAGCTGATATCTGGAGATGTAGTCCAGTATTGGTGACAAATTAAGTTCTTGAAGGATTTCTACATTTTTCTTTCGATCCCATTTGGTGTAGCCAGCTGTTCGGGAGTCTAACCACAAAATTTCATTTAGATAGCATAAAAATTACATCGTAAGGAGCATTTTAAGTTTTGGAAAATGTCAAAAAAATGTTAACAGAAAAAAAAACATTAATGTTTAAGTAGAAATGCTGACGACACGTGCAAGGGTATTTATACTCTTATGTCACGGATTCAATTTTGCTCCTACAGTAAAATATATTATATAGTTATTTGGTATCCGGTCTATTAGACATCCCGATATGGGTACATCAGATGAAATGACTAAAACTAAGCTTTTTATGTCCATAGTAATTCTGCCCGAAGGCAGGTCCTTCACTGCAATCATAGCATTTTCATGCTATGCTATGCTTGCAGCTTTACTAGGGAAATGAAGGTGTGGTAGCTTCCCGTTGCTTTCCACACCGGTGAAGGATGATGATGATGATAATGATAAGAATGATGATGATGGCCATATGATTTCGGGGACCGTTTGGGCCTTAAAGTTTTCCTGACGTTTTGTCTTACAGGTCCTATAAGACAAATGTCACGAAAACTTTAAGGACCAAACGGTCCCCGAAATAATATGGCTACCATAATCATCCTAATCATTATCATCATCCTTCACCGGTGTGGAAAGCAACGGGAAGCTACCACACCTACAATTCCCTAGTAAAGCTGCAAAGCATAACATGAAAATGCTGTGATTGTAGTGAAAGGCCTGTCCTAGGGCAGAATTACTATATATATATATATACAGGGTGGACCGCTCGAATGGACCTAATTTCAATTGCTTGTTACTGGCAACGGTTGAAGATAGAAACTTAAAACAACGTTCATATTACATAAAAACTCACCAAGTTTTGATATCCAGATCACCACATCTCTATATGAGCCCCAGCAGTCACTGTGACGATATCAAAGCGATGAACAATTTCTTGCCAAGTACGTTGGAGTATGTCTTCTGGAATGTTCTCAATAGCCTCTATGATGCGCTCACGAAGATCACGAAGGTCTTTGACTGGGGTGGTGTAAACTTTATCTTTGACATTAGCCCCAGAGAAAGAAATCCAGTGGTGTTAAATCGGGAGATCTCGGGGGCCACGCGATTGGTCCTCCCCTACCAATCCAACGGCCAGGGAAAATGTTGTCCAAAGTCGTACGAACTTCATTGGACCAGTGGGGAGGAGCACCATCTTGCTGGAAAACGATGTTAGGCTGCAGTTGTTCAATTTGTGGAAAGAAGAACTGCTCCAGCATGTCAAGATATGTGGTACCACGAACAGTTTTCTCGGCGAAGAAAAACGGTCCAATGACCTTATTATGTGACAAACTGCACCAAACATTCATCTTCGGACTATCACGAACATGCTCTTGAATAGCGTGAGGATTCTCCGATCCCCAGATCCGCACATTATGCCGGTTTACCTTGCCTGGACAAATGGAAAGTGGCTTCGTCCGAGAAGAAAATCTTGGTCATGAAGTCAGGATCAGCGCCGAGACGGTCCAGCATCGTATTGGCGAATTCCACTCGTTTCGGCATGTCATTCGGCTCCAGACGTTGCACTAACTGCACTTTATATGCGTGCAGTTTGAGGCGTTTGTGGACAATCCGTTGTAATGTCGATTTTGGTATTTGAAGTTCCCGCGAAGCTCTTCTTAATGACTTCCGGGGGCTTCGCTCAAATGCGGCTTGAACATTTGCTACCATTTCATCGGATGCTCTGCGACCACCACCATGCTTCTTCAACACAGATCCTGTAGCTAATAATGTATCACGCCACTTCTTTATGCTTCTAGCAGTTGGAGCATCACGGTTAAACACACGCCGGAACTCCCTTTGAACTCTAATGATTGATTTAAACTCCGCATACCACAAAACAGCTTGCGCTTTCATCTGCGGAGTCGCCATTTTCACAAACAATTAAATCTAAGAACGAGAAACGTATCTTTGTGCCATCTACCGACAGGATTCGAAACTTGGTGAGTTTTTCTGTACTATGAACGTTGTTTTAAGTTTCTATCTTCAACCGTTTGCCAGTAACAAGCAATTGAAATTAGGTCCATTCGAGCGGTCCACCCTGTATATATATATATATACACACACATCTAAATATACAAGCGTTACTGCTATAAAGTAAATATTCTCTTTAAAAATTGCTTAACTGTTATGTTGGAACGAATTCCCACTACCTCTTGCGTGAATTGAGAATACTACATATATAAGAAAAATGTATGTTTGTGTTGGAATTCTTGAGTAGCTCAGTTGGTTAGAGCGCTAAACATACAGAGTTTAGAGACTCGGGTTCAAATCCCGACTCAAGCATTCATTTTTCTTTTCATATGATATGATATATATATATATATATATATATATATATATGCTTCTAAAGAATCAGAGTTATTAAAAACAATTAAACAAAAAACGTATTGTTGTTGCCATTTTTTCAACATATTTACCATTCGGTGCCCTTAACATTGAGAGCAGAAA
Source organism: Diploptera punctata (assembly GCA_030220185.1). NCBI lineage: Eukaryota > Metazoa > Arthropoda > Insecta > Blattodea > Blaberidae > Diploptera > Diploptera punctata. The sequence continues at coordinate 38,756 of JASPKZ010004389.1, read as the reverse complement.
AAAGTGTGGAAAATTTTCCTTTGTAGTAGAATTGAGTGGTTGGCGGTATTTGTGTGCTGTTAAGGATTGCTAATACAAGCCGACACGGCATCGTATAGCGAGATAAAAATCGTGGAAAAGGACGCCAGGCTCCAGAATGTTAATCGCAGAGGACACGATGGCGACATCAGATATCCCCCTGTATTAACAGAATTAAGGATTTTAAACGTTTCGCTGTGTTTTGTCTCTTCTCATTTACCCATAATCCCCTGTTCTGTGTTTCCCACAATGTATCCTCTTTTTCTTGATCCCTACCGCCATCTCGTGGACTTTACTAGACAAGAACCTTTACACATATACTTGTATTCTTTACACTAGTACTAACAGTTCGGCAAAATAAGTTTTACATCGTATCTTCAAACATTATTTTTTTGAAAATGTCGATCCCATGCTCGCCTCTGTATAAGAAGCTCCCGGGTTCAAACGTCAAAAAGGTCGTTCCAGAGCGTAAAAGAAATTCAAGTCTGGAATAAGAGGGATCAGAACAAAATGTATCTGTCCTCTTACGGATCTCTCTTTGGTCCAAACATTGTCCTAAGAACTTTATTCTCAAATTGATATTATTATTATTATTATTTGATAGTAATTATATTTTATGTATGTCTACTGTATAGGAATGAGATGCACAAAGAAATTAAACATCGGCTCAATTCTGGAAATGCGTGCTATTATTCATTGCAGAGAGTCTTGACGTCCCAACTCCTTTCAAAAAAACGTTAAACTGAAAATATATAAAACTGTTATTCTACCTGTAAGTCCACCGCTGTGGTCTCGGGGTAGCGTGCTGCCTTGTCACGCAGCGGGCCCGGGTTCGATCCCCGGTCGGGACAGTTTTTCTGGGTGAGGTTTTTATCGGGGTTTTTCCTCACCCTGTAAGACAAATGTCAGGAAAACTTGAAGGCCCAAACGGTCCCCGAAATCATATGGCCATCGCAATCATCATTATTCATATTCATCTTAGGTTAAGCTTAGGATTAGGGACTCTCCTGGCGCACCATTATCATCATAATCACCCATCATATCATCGGAGCAACGTAACCCCACCTTCCAGGCGCCCCAACCTCAGAAGTGGGTTACAAGTACGCCATGCCAGGAGAGAACCAGGAATGTCGAAAGACAAACCTGGGGTATTTGAAGAAAAAAAAAAATTCTACCTGTTATATTGTATGGGTGCGAAACATGGACTCTTACTTTAAGGGAGGAAAGAAGATTACAAGTATTTGAGAATAAAGTAGGCCTACTTAGGAAATTTTTTGGACCAAAGAGAGATGAACAGACAGGTGAATGGAGAAGACTACATAACACTGAACTACATGGTATTTATACGAAGCCAGATATAATAAGAACAGTTAAGTCCTCGTAGACTGCGATGGGTAGGACATGTTGCACGTATGGGGAATGAAAGACTTGCATGGAAGCTTCTTGTAGGAAAGCCAGAGGTAGACCAAGAATGAGGTGGGAGAATAACATTATCTATGATTTGAGAGAAGAAGATTATACAGGAAATGATTGGAAAACATTAGCTCAGGATAGGGATGTATGGAGAGTTTATGTCTGCGTTGTCATGAACCTACGGGTTCGATAGTGCCAGTAAGTATGTATGTCTACTGTATATGTATATTTTAAAAGTCAGTGATTCGCCCAATTCAAATCGCTGCATTCGCGAGTCGAAAAATGGTTGGGAATCGCTGGGTTAGGTCTATACATTAAACTGCAAAATAAGATATCTGATCACAGATAACCACAAATGCGGGGTATCTGAGCCAATCGTTCGTTATAAGCTTCATGTCTTGGTCGATTGCTGAACAGTTGTTCCGTGTTTAATTAGGTACGTCATTACGATTGCGCTAAGTTATTTCTTTTAATAATCCCATGGGCTTCCAGCAAAAATCAAATTAACTCTTTTCGAACCAATCAAATATCACGATTACGGTTTATTAACACGCAATTCATGACTATTGTTGGAATTTACCGGACACGACATGTATAATATTGCGACACTCATAATTCTGCAGTGAATTAACAATTAAGAAGTGTGGAACACTCCGGAGATTTATTTACGGGGGGTCATCAATAAAGAACCTCAAGAAAACAAAAACAAAGATACAGAGGTGTGAGATAGCCAGTCTATGTCTTCTTCTTCTCCGCTTTAGAGAAAAAATAAGTTATTTACTAGCCGGTTCCGGCTTCCACATTGCTGCTCTTTCCATATTTTCTTTTGCTCTTCCCAAACTTCTTCTTCCGCGTGGTGAATAGCTGTATGCTGCTTTTGGTATTCTATTCTCAGTCATCCTTGCCAAGTGTTCTTTCCAGTTTGTTCTGTGTTCTTCTATTGTGTTTAATTCCTCTACTTTTAGTTGTTGTCTTATTTCTGTGTTATGTTTCTTGTCTGTTCTTTGATATCCTGCTATTGGTCTGAGGAATCTCATACCATCTAATTGGAAACTTTATTTCACATTTGCGCAGTTTTTTTTCGTATCCATCCATAGTAATTCTGCCCGAAGGCAGTTCCTTCACTGTAATCATAGCATTTTCATGCTACGCTTGCAGCTTTACTAGGGAATTGTAGGTGTGATAGCTTCCCGTTGCTTTCCACACCGGTGAAGGATGCTGATGATACTGATGGCCATATGATTCCGGGGATCGTTTGGGCCTTAAAGTTTTCCTGACATTTGATTTACAGGTGAGGAAAAACCCCGATAAAAACCTCACTCAGAAAAACTGCCCCGACCGGGGATCGAACCCGGGCCCGCTGCGTGAAAGGGCAGCACGCTACCTCGAGTCCACAGCGGTGGGCTTTTCGTTTATAAAGAATTGTAATTGAATAGTTGCCCCGAAAACAGATCTAATCCACAAAAATTCGAAAGTTGAGTTTCCAGTGGATTCGTGATCTATCCGGAGAGTATCACGGCATGGTGGATGCAAAATTATGCATACTCTCTTCCAGACCTGTTTTATTTATTTTTTAAAGTTTGCTTTCAAGTCAATAGTGATGTATCTGAAACAAAATGGCGAAAGCATTTTGTTTATTCCGTACTTTAGTAACATCTTAAATTGTAATAAGTACGTAATTTTTGTATAATTCTACTATTCGCTGGTTGAGTGGAAGAGAAGGCCTTATGGCGTTAAGTCTGTCAGCTAAAATAGATTATTATTATTATTATTATTACATGGTCTTCATAGGAAGCAAGATATAATGAGAAAAGTTAAGTCTTGTAGACTGCGATGAGCAGGACATGTGGCACGAATAGGGAATGAAAGACGTACATGGAAGCTTCTTGTAGGAAAACCAGAGGGAAAACGCCCAGTTGGTAGACCAAGAATGAGTTGGGAGAATAACATTAACTATGATTTGAGGGAAGGAGATTATACAGGGGATGATTGGAAAACATTGGTTCAGGATAGGGATATATGGAGAGCTTATGTCCGCGCGTCCATGAACCTACGGGTTATAGTGCCAGTGAGTTAGTTATTATTATTATTATTATTATTATTATTAAGTCATTAATAGCAGTGCAGAAAAACAATTATTGCATATGTGTAAATTCATTCCACCACAGTTCCGTGAATTCTAATAAGAATCTTAGAGAAATTGAGTGAAAATAAGAAAGACACAAAGAATGTAACGAAATAGCATTTTAATGGAAGTCAAGATGGATGTTCATCGAATGGAGGATCACAGGATACCCAAACAAATGTTAAGATATCAACCTGCAGGAAGAAGAAGACCAGGACGTCCACTCAAAAGACTTTTGAATGATGGTTCTACTGAGGCCCAAACAGGTCAACAAATGACCTAAATTCGTGAATGGACGATGATGATAATAAATGGAATATATACTAAATGACACAAACACAGAGAGCAGACAAAACTCGTTTTTAAATTAAACCAAACGTATCTATTCAAACTGTTCTCAATGGAATCATAGGAATAGACAGTAAATGTTTTATAGCGTAGTTAATGTAGAATTCAAAGAACTCTAGTTTTATTTATCAGGTACTTTTATTGCTTCTGGTCACAATCCCTATAATAAAAAAGGACCTTGTCAATTTATCACTTTACAGTCAATGGTTGATTGCAAGCATTTTAGCAGGTGCTTTTGTCTAACCGGGAGCCACTCAAAATATCCACAAAATTGACAATAAAACACAGTCGTAAAAATTTATATTCAGTTGATTTAGTTTATATCTGACAACATCTTCACACCTGAGGGACTTTTTTATACACGCAAAAGCTATTGCCATAGCTTCAGTTTTATGTACGACTGCAACGCTATCTGGACATTAGCGCTAAGATAAAATCTTCTTCTTCTTCCGAATGCAGTATTGGGTGATGATGCCCGTTCTGCGACTACAAAAACTGATCTTTCCATCGGTTGAAGGGTCTTCCGAGGTCTCTTTTGCCTTTAGGGTTGAGGTGGTAAATCATCTTTGGTAAACGGGAATTTGACATTCTCTGGACGTGTTGGTAACCATTTAATCTGATAATTTTGTATATGTTCAACCATTTCCCTACTATTCCACTGCATCCTTATCTCATCACTTTTCATTCTATCCCTTAATGTTACTCCAGTTAGTGATCGGAGGAATCTCATTTGTGAACTATTAATGCGGGATTTATTTTTTGCTCGAAGTGTCCAGCATTCACTTCCGTATAGTAGAGCATGTTTGGCTATGGCATTATGAAATCTCAATTGGATTTCTTTCATTTGTTTTCCAAAATTTCTCCTAATTATACCATTTAATCTGTTATATTTTTCTAAATTTGTTTCCACATCTTTTTGATTATGAAACTGTGATATATTATTACCTAAATAATTAAAGTGTGTTACTTGTTCTATTGGTTTATTATTTATTATTATTTTTACTCTCGAAAGTCCCTTTCCAGTGATTGCCATGGATTTGGTTTTATTTTCAGATATTTTCATGTTGTATTTTTTCCAGGGTATTCTGCAATTTAAACACTGATCTCTGCAAATCATCTTCATTCTCAGCTAGAAGTACTTGATCATCTGCGAAGATTATTGTTTGTATTTGATTTCCTCTACATATTTTTTACTCCTGGGGGGGGGCTAAGATAAAATAATGTGTTCAATTATATCAATAGATTAGAATTAGCCCATAATAATCCCATTTCGGGCAAGGGCCTCCTGCGACTGCAGGGTGGCTTACGTTATATCCCCGGGTTAGCCTTGGAACTATCACTTCAACTTGTTTTATGGATGCTTCCACTTTTTGTCTGCCTTGTGCTTTTTTAGTCCACAATGTTCCTAGATGACACTTGAAACACTTCACTCCAACGCTTCTTTTTGTCTTCCTACTTTCCTTTTCCCTAGTCTGGGTTCCCACATAGTAACTGCATATGGCCACTTTTGAGGTTCCATTCGGAGCACATGACCCCCCCCCCATTTCCATTTCAACCCCATTGCTGATGTTGCTATGTCTTTTAGCTTCGTTATCTTGCGGACGTCCTCGTTCCTGAAGCGGTCCATCTTGTCATATTGAATAGCTTCCGCTCCATTTTTCTTTGGCAAATCTCTAGCATGGATGTTCTTTTTCTTGTTAATGACCATGTTTGCGAGTCGTAATTCAATACATATCTTACATACATAAACATTTTCCATGGGCAAACTGTTCTTTATTAGGCACTAACTTACTAATCCTGACATTTGTCTTACAGATGAGGAAAAACCCCGAAAAAAAAAGCCTCACCCAGAAGCCTGTCCCGACCGGGAATCGAACCCGCGCCCGCTACGTGACAAGGGAGCACGCTACCTCGAGACCACAGCGGTGGACTGTTAGAATATAAAGTATAAGTTTTGTTGCCCAGTAACGACGAACTAAAGTATCACTGATTGTTCAAATAGTAGATAAAAACCTATTTTTTACAAATTCAAATTTACCTAATTAAGACTATATAGGGGGCACGCCGTAGCGTAGTGGTTAAGGCACTGAGCTACAAGCCGGAGGGTCGAGGGTTCAAGTCCCGTTGGGGTCAGGATGTTTAAACTGACCAACCAAAACCCAGCTGGCTGGCACTATGGCCCTGGGATCGACTCACCCGCTTAACTGAAAAGTGTTACCAGACGCTTGTTCGGGGGTTAGAACGGCTCGGCCGTCACGCTAGGGCTGGAACAAACTGGCTTGACATAAAGTGCCGATTGTATTAGAAAAAGTGGGAGCCTGAACCTCCTACTACCCCCAAGGATCTCCTGAGGTCTGTTGTGGGATCACTTTACCACTTTTACTAAGACTATATAACGTATACAGAATGTTTGCTCCGGAAAATAACGTAGACTATTTAACTCGTGCCTCAAATGGGATTCAATCACCAATCACATTTCAATGACGTTTTAATTGCAACCAATCACAGTTGTGTTTCACCTCTAATTTATCAAACAACTTTATCATATTAAAGAAAGTCCTGTCCTTTTTAAAATTCTGAATAGGTCATAGCATTATTTTTCAGTGACTGACTCTTTAAGAAATACGGCTACCAGATTGTATATATAGTGCATGAATGTCAGTGCAGATAGCGCATGCGGGAGATAAATATAAAAACATTTGTAGCAATTGATTATACCATCAAAAAAAAAAAGAAAACCACTGATTGCACTTTCTTAAATGTATTTTTCCCAGGTAATAATCCAGAAAAAATATAATTGTCATATTTACATCATACGACATCAGAAATGAATTAACATACAGTTTGTGTGTTTCATACATTTCTCCACTAGAGAGCATTCTTACAATATTGCGGATCCTTTGGCAATAAATAGTATGATCTGGTTGCAGTGATAAACAAAAGAAGCAGATGAAGTATACCTATTGTTTCTCATTTGTTTTCAAACATCGCCATTTACATTAACAATATATAAATATTTATATATATATTTTAAAATATATATTAAATAATGATTTGTGAGTAAACAGCTTAATTTTATTCGTTAAATAGTCCTAACACATGCCACTCCTTGATTTCCAAATTCTTTCACTTCGTGAGTCGTGAATTTATCGATAATTTCGAAATCACTCGTGGCATTACTTATGACTATTTAACTCATGCCACAAATGCTAGTCAATGACCAATCACGTTTCAATGAATGTTGTTTTACAACCAATGACAGTCGTGTTTCACCTAGCTCTTTATCGATTTCTCTTTATCAGCTCCTGCTTTTGTGATAAAGAAAGCTCCTCCCTTTTTAATGTTCTGAACAGGTCAAAGCGTTATTTTTCTCCAACAAATACATTGAATATAGCAAATAATGAAAAGATTCCTTGATTTTACTGAGTTGTTTACTAAAAAAATTAAATGAATAACCCGTAATGTTGATTATGATATATAGTTTGATGTGTTTCATTATTTCTCCACTTTGGGTGCACTCTTACAATATTGCGATCTTATTTGGCAATAAATAATATGATCAAGCAGCAGTGAATGAACATAACCTCACATTTCTGATTTGTTTTTCAAACACTCGCCGTTTACATTAAATGATATAAATATTTTAAAATAACTATAGTTTAAATAATGATTTGTGAGTAAACAGCTTAATTTTATTCGTTAAATAGTCCTAACAAATGCCACTCTTGGTTTCCAAATTCTCTAGATAAATTCACTCCTCACTTCGTGAGTCGTGAATTTATGGATAATTTGGAAATCACTCGTGGCATTACTTATAAACATAAACATACAACCACTCGTAGATACTTAATGCCCTTTACCTTCTGTGTATAAAAGTATGTTTAAAATAGTAATCCGTTAGCAAATTCATAATAGGATTCTCGCGGAAACGATAGACAGACCGATGACACTATTATAGGTACCGTTGTTCGGATGAGACAAATCGCGACCGATTCACTAGAGTAGACTGACCGTCACAAACTGCAGAGCGCCGCGACTCTGCGGTATCGGATAAAGCGTTTGGGCAGTCACGCGACTTCACAGGCTCACGAATATTATTATAAACTACTTGACAGACTGTGGTAATGTCACACTATACTGCCATAACACGAACAGCTTCGTGCCCCTCCGGAAAACAAAGACGATGGTGACAGCAACACAAGTTGGATAAATAAATCAAATAAAGACATTATATATATGGTATGATATGAAAAATAAATGCCTGGACGGGGATTCGAACCCGGATCTCTGAGTCTGTACCTCAGTGTGATATCCATTACACCACCAGGCGAATCCAATTCAAACATCTACTTTTCTCTTTAATTTGCTTACTTGTTATAGTCAGCTACTAGATGGCAGTGAAGACTGAGTTCTCGCGACATCTAGTAATAATGGAGAATATAATACATATATAAGAAAAATAAATGTTTGAATTGGATTCGCCTGGTAGTGTAATGGATATCACACTGAGGTACAGACTCAGAGATCCGGGTTCGAATCCCGTCCAGGCATTTATTTTTCTTATACCATATTAAGCTTGCATTGCTCAATGTTAAACATTTATATATATATATATATATATATATATATATACACACACATACAGATACAGGGTGTAACTGAATTATACTGCACAAATTTAACTATGTATAGAGAGATATTATATAAGCAATTTGCGATAATGAACTAATGGTCTACGAATAAAGATGTCCAAGTTATGATTCAATTTGTAAAATGGTTGGCACGCCACTAATTATTTCAAATTAAAATGGAAATAATATGACACGGAGACTGTAACTTGCAATAAGCATGCGCCTTTAGCTCAGTGGTTAAAACAGTCTAAATGTAAGATTGATGCATCACGTTCGAAACTACGTATAGTATGTGTACACTTTCTTCTTTCTTCCTTTATTATGTACGTCCTGTAAATTAGTTAACGTACGTATATTTACTTCTGCATTAATTGTTTATCCATTATTTTACATAATACGGTATTGAAATGTCGGCGCAGAACATGAGTTACAAAACTATATACGTACATATTGTACATACAATTGTTTGAACGTTTGTAATAATAATGCACATAGTGTAGAGTACAATCGGTTTCGCAAATAAAATGAGCAATTGTTCTGTACAGTACTTATGTACTTAGTAAATTATAGTGGGGCGATCACAGGAGTTATAACATGAAGAGGTTCAGTATACGAACAAATGGCATACATAATGTTATCGAGAAACAAGAAACAGTACATTTGAGTAAACCAGAAAAAAAAAGTAAAGCACCTGCAAACTCATTAGATAAATTGTTCAAATTGACCACCTCCATTCTAACAACACTGACGACATCGGCCCCTCTTAAAGAAAAAAACAGTTACCACTTGTCACTGAGCTCTTGCAGATCTGTACTATCCTGTGTGAAAGTGTCCACTCTCATATTTAATATAAAACTAGTTTGCATGGCGTAAAAGAAAAACTATGTTTCTTAAACTATAGTGCATAGATTTGGAAAAAGTACAGCTAACCTTGCCCCTCCGCCCCTCCTTAAACAAATACCGTTATTATCAGTTTGGCAACATCTACCCTCTGTACGTAGGGGAACACTGCGTAGCCCATAAGGTCTGTAGTAACTTCTGGGTTGAATTAGAGTGTAGGCCGCTGCTATATTCCGGTTTCAATTGCTGTGCCTTGCAATTAAAAAAGACAGTTTTTTTTTTTTTGACATGGCGTTGGTACATCACAATGGTTCTCTGGGATAAATTCCAAGGTAGATTTTGACATACTATGGTTGATAGTTCTAATATAACAGGGCCGCCCAAACTTTTTTTAATGGGCCGAGCCAATAACTGATTCTGCAATGATCGCGGGCCGGAATAACTTCTTGGCAACAGCAATCAGACACTTTTTCACAAATTCGCCATCAGAAAACGGTTTTCCGCAATTAGTTTCGAAACTTCATAACTCGCTTCGGTAACATTCTTTGTCTTACACCACCGCCCTGAATTAATAACTGCTGTTGTGCCGTAACTTTAGAAAGGAGCTCGTTCGCTTTTTCAGTACGCTCAACTTCATCAAATTTATCAAAATTGCCATCCTTTATTTGGTAATGTCTTTTAGGGTCGCATGTTTGGACGCATTAGACAGTAAAATGCCTTCTCTGCTGAGCAAGTTGTATGCTGATACGATTTTGCTTACTCAGAAATCTGTTCATGCGATAATAATTGGTTAAATTTGTAAGCTACCTGCGGAGGTAGCTTAAATGAGCAACTCAAATTAAAATCCCGAAGGGAACCGATGGTAATCGATGTACTTTGCTGCTTTATCCGACATTTATCCAAGATGTCGGACCTTGAAGACTTCGATCATGTTTTCGGTATACACGGAGAAGAGGAATTTGATAGAGTCTACCAAAGAATTCAACTGGAAGAACAGGAGAATCGGCGTAATATTGCGTGTCGCAGACGTGTTTGTATACGGTATTATTTGCGGGATGCAAGCATAAATGCATTCCTCTATAGCAGACGAAAATAACGGAAGTGGTTTTATCGCTGAGAATTCTGGGTAATCCGTTGCCAATATTACGAAAACGTCGACTCTCGTGCATGACCGATAAGTCGGCCGTTAATTCGTTCTCAGCAATTGCTCACGGTGAATCAGCTCACTAGTGATTGGAAGTAATTTGAGTAGAGAGTAATGTTCTAACATACGACCCTTAATGTTATATTCTTTCACAACTGCAATAACATCGATACAAATAACACATAACACTTTGTTTCCATGCTCCTTCACGAAGTACTTGCTGATCCAGGATTAGTTAAACTCCCTACATAGGGAATCAACTTTGCGTTTTTTTTAAGTATTTTCTCGCTTTAACACTATTTTTACAACCAGTCCGTGCACAGGCTACTGTTTGATTGACAATATAACAAGCGAAACAATTAATGTTCAAAGTTTGGAGTGGGGGAGAAAACGGTAAATAAGGGATGAATCATCTCTATTACTTTGTCAAGAGAAGCGGTGACACCTCAAATCCACATTCCAGAGAGATGAATTTCACACAGGGATGTCCAAACTAGATGTTGAATTTTAAAATCTAAATTAAAAACATAAAATTAATTTGTTCACTTCATTCCTTACGCGGGCCATACGAAAAGCCATGGCGGGCCGGATGTGGCCCGCGGGCCGTAGTTTGGACGGCTCTGTAATATAAGATTAAAAACAACTCGAATTTCTATTTAAAAAAAAGAAAGAAAGAAAAAAAAGGAGAAAATAAAAGAAAGACAAATCTGGTGTCTAGGTTACGGTATTGTGAATGGAAATGAAATCCATTGTACGAAACAAATGGTGTCCTTGACAAAATATTTCCATTATATATAAATTCCTTTATGTTCCGTCTTGTAACTTCCATTAATGTATTGAGTCTCGTAGAGGATGTCGTCACTGCATTCTTTACATAATCATGCAGCTACAATCACTACTGCAGTAAATTATCACATACGTCCGGTGATATATAGAACACAATTTCTATTTTCCTTCAAAAAACTCATTAATCCTCAGCCCTTTTCATAAGAAGACAGAATAACTAACTCACTGGCACTATGGGACCCGTAGGTTCATGGCCGCGCAGACATAAGCTCTCCATACATCCCTATCCTGAGCTAATATTTTCCAATAATCCCCTGTAGAATCTACTTCCCTCAAATCATAGTTAATGCTATTCTCCCACCTCATTCCTGGTCTACCAACTGAGTGTTTAACCTCTGGTTTTCCTACAAGAAGCTTCCATGCATGACTTCCATTCCCCATTCGTCCCATATGTCCTGCACATCGCAGTCTACGAGACTTAACTGTTCTTATTATAGTTGGCTTCCTTCTCGGATAGCAGATAGGATCCTCCTTCGGACTAAAAAACCCGTTCCAAATTCAGGTCTTTCTGCACGCCCGTAGTATAATGCAAAGCTACCTGATTCCTGACTACCTTCTCCTGGCCATCTAACTACCTTCAAAAACTCATTAATCCTCAGCCCTTTTCATAAGAAGACAAAATACATTTGTTTATTAAGACACCCTTGTGTAAATAGCAATGGTCAAGTGTATAACAGTCCACCGCTATGGTCTCGAGGTAGCGTGCTGCCTTGTCACGCAGAGGGCCCGGGTTCGAACCCCGGTCGGGGCAGTTTTTCTGGGTGAGATTTTTATTGGGGTTTTTCCTCACCTGTAAGACAAATGTCAGGGGCCCAGAAATCATATGGCCATCACATCATCCTTAATCGGTATGGAAAGCAACGGGAAGCTACCACACCTACAATTCCCTAGTAAAGCTGCAAGCATAGCATGAAAATGCTATGATTGCAGTGAAGAACCTGCCTTCGGGCAGAATTACTATGGATGGATATGTATAACAAACACACGGAGAAACAATGAGAGCAATGTTTACAACACTAGGGTTTAATGAAAACGAAACATTTTCTGATGTTCATGAACAGAAAAAAAAACCATTAGCCTAATCGGGAATTGAACCAAAGTCAAATGAATAAAAAAACACGTTTTAATTAAATTTATTATAGAAGTAATTCAATTCTTGAAAATAAGCAAACATTCTTGTGGTATGAGGGGGGTCGAACCCAGGATCTCATGAACCATAAACGGAAGCACTGGCCACGAAGCTATAATCAGGAGATATATATATAAAAAAAGAAGCAAATAAAAAATCATACAATTACCAAATACTTGTAATACTTTCTCCTCCCTTAAAGTAAGAAGAGTCCATGTTACCCATACATACCCGGGCTTCCAATATAAACCCGGACCGGCCTCACAGGGTTTCACCCGTCAGGCAGCGCTCTCTCCTCGTCCGCATTTCACTCTGCCAGCCGCTCGTCCTTGAACTAGTCAGTTTACTATCGTTCGACAAGATGAGACGTCAGCTGACATTAGAGCAGCGCATTTATGTGTGTAAATGTTATTATAAATACGAATCAGCTCGTCGCGTTCGCGAGGAATTTATTCGGAACTTCCCTGGACAATTACCTCCTTCCAGATCGACAATCCATGATCTTGTGACTAAATTTGAGACCACTGGTTCAGTACAAAAAAAAAACACACGCGAAGGCGTACGGTTCTCACCGAAGAAAAATTAGACGAAATTGGCGAAAATTTGGAACGTTCACCACAAAATTCATTACCGAAATTAGCACAAGTTGGGATTTCCCTCGTTCCCCAGATCTGACAGTGTGTGATTTTTATTTGTGGGGTAGCCTGAAAGACAAAGTGTACAAAACAAATCCGCACACATTGGAAGAACTGAAGAACAACATAAGAAATTAAATCAGAAACTTGACAGTGCCCGAACTACAGCGTGTCAATCTAAATGTGTTTACTCGCCATAATGCCTGTTTAACTGCGGGAGGACAACATTTCCTATAAGGTAAGAAACAGTTCAAGGCCGGGTGGCAGGCAGGGTGAATTGCGGGAGGAAGAGACAGCACTGCGTGCCGGGTGAAACTCCGTAAGGCCGGTCCGGTTTTATATTGGAAGCCCGTTATAATGTAACTGGGAGAATAACAGTTCTATATATTTTCAGTTTAACGTTTTTTAGAGAAGTTGGTCACAAGAGTCCCAGTGATGCATAATAGCACGCACATCCAGAATTGAGCCTATGATTAATTTCTTTGTGCATCTCATTCCTAATTGTGATTATTGTTCCTAAATATTTGAATTCAGCAAATTTCCTCAAATTTCCCTCATTTGTCATTAAATGCTCATTTCCATTAGATAGATAGATCATCGGCTGATTAATGTCTTTGACATCGTCCGATACCTAATAGGCAATTTTGTCGGTCCATCCAATCTCCTGGTTGTAGATGTTTCTCCTTCATGTATAAACATATTCCCTGACTCCAGAAGGTTTTAGGTCTTCCTCTGCCCCGTCTTCCCTCAGGTTTCCATTCCAAAACACATTTTGGTAGTCGATCCTCTTCCATTCGCTGGACATGTCCGTACCATCTTAATTGCTGAGTTTTAATATAATCTAAAATAGTGTCTTCAATCTTCATTTTCTTCCTTATAACTGAGTTCCTACTTCAAGGTGTATCTGATACATTGCTCGCAGTCCCAAGGATCAAGCCTCGGAACAAAGACGGAAACAAAATTCGAGTTCCTTCCTAATGTTTTGTCTCGGAAGAGGCCTTGAATTTACTGACCTCTCATCCAGGGAGGCCCTTAGAGCCCTTGTGTGATAAAAAAAAGTATGTTATCCAAATTTTAAAATCCCTCTCCCGACAGTCGTGCGGGACGGCGTGTAACATGTAGAATTATAAAGTTAGAGGTGACATCTTAAATTACTATCGTGAAGAAGGCGGTAACAAGAACTTGACTGGAGTTGAGTTCTAAGATAATTTGCCAAATTATTTTAAAAACAACCGCTAATTATACACTCTTTACCATAATTAAATATTCCAGAACTTCATGTGCGAGTAACAAACTTAATTTGCATAGTTTAGAGTTTAATTTGATACTCTTAGTTTGAAGACCGGATAGAATACGAACGAATAAAAGTTAATTATATACTGGATAAATTACTAGCTACATGAATAAACTGCAAGTTAGTGTTAGTTGTTCAAGTTCGTATCATCTCTGCATCATCTCTTTTTTTCATCCCATTTTAACAAAATATTGCCTCTAGTTCAGAGGGTCCCGGGTTCAAACCCGGCCGGGGTCGATGGATATTTTTACTTACTTACTCACGCGCCGTAGCCGAGCGGTTAAAGTAGGAAGCCTTGGCGCAGAGCTACGGGACTTGCGCTGGTTCGAGTCTCCATGGGGGAAGAAATTTTCTCATGGTATTTCGGCCAGTATGGGACCGGGTGCCCACCCAGCATCGTGAGGCAATTGGGTAGCTACAATAAGTAGCGGCTCCAGGTTGAGGAACCAGATATAACGGCTGGGGGACTCGACATGCTGACCACATGTCACCCCTACACTGGCTGTTGATCATCTACCTCTGTGATTGACACATGTGGATGTGAAGAGCCAGCAGCCGGCTGGTAAAAGGGCAACCGCTGAAAAGTGGAAAGACCCTCAATCGGAACTTACTCACTGGCACTATCGAACCTGTAGGTTCATAGCCGCGCGGACATACGCTCTCCATACATCCATATCCTGAGCTAATGCTTTCCAATTGGCATGGGTTCCCTGAAGTAGTCCCCGCCCGGAGAACCGAATGGGGGACTATTTGACCTCCGGAAAATTTTACCCACTTTGAACCCATGTCCGCATTTCTTGACGGTTGTATTTTTACGGTGAAAGATCGTCACTCTTTCGATCAAGGTAATTTTTTCGTCTGGCTTATCACCTTCGACCAGTCCGGCATGGGTAACCCTATCGGCAGCAAGGCTACCACTGGCATAGCTCTCAGGATCATTTAAGCACGCAAGCCACTCCACCACGACAAGGTAAAGATACCATGGGGCGATGGATATTTTTAGGAAGGAAAAATCCATGGAGCATGTCCTCCGGTAGGCAGTTTAAATTCTGCGTCCCGAGTCTGAAGATTTTTAGGCTCGTAAAACACCCTTAAGCCTGAATAAACACCACATTTTGGATAGGCCTATATTTTTGTACATTCATTGTACGTAGTATACATAAAGGGCAGTGGTTTTACTTCCCACACGTGGTTTGTAATATGTAATATTACAGTATAGTTAGTCCACCGCTGTGGAGGTAGCGTGCTGCCTTGTCACGCAGCGGGCCAGGGTCCGATCCCCGGTCGGGGCAGTTTTTCTGGGTGAGGTTTTTCTCGGGGTTTTTCCTAAACTGTAAGACAAATGTCTGAAAAAGTTAGGTCCAAACGGTCCCCGAAATCATCATCCTTATCATCTCATCATCATCCTGCACCGGTGTGGAAAACAATGGGAAGCTACCACACCTACAATTCCCTAGTAAAGCTGCAAGCATAGCATGAAATGCTATGATTGCAGTGAAAGACCTGCCCTCGGGCAGAATTACCATGGATGGACAGTATATTTATTTAGGTTGGGAACCACGAAATGTAGGAAGTTAAACTTTAGAATCATGGTCGCCATTGCTGTAAGTACGACAAAACGCACTATCGCGCAAAAAGTAAATATAATTATTTCCACGCCTACAAATAGGTTATATAATGGAAATGACAGTTAATGACAAATGATTGAAATTTTGAAGGGGTTGGATTAAAAAAATCTAGGAACAATAATTAACAACAGGAATGAGGTACATGAACTAATTAAACATGAACAAAAAACTCTGGAAACGCCTCTTAACCTTACCACTGCTACGAACGGGTATATCCGTTGGCAAAGAAAATGCTTGCTGTGCTATGGGCGTGTATATCCATTCTCAACTCCAAACGCCTGCTAGTTATATAATACGTATTGCATTGCTTTCAAACTAAGCAGGCATATACTGCCATCTCCTAGGAACCTAATAAACTTTTTCCATATTTCTCCCTGCATTGAGCAAGGAGGGTTTTAAAGGCTGAAAATATCTCAGCAGTGGAAAAGGTTAAGGTGCGTTGCAAAATAATTCAACCAAATATTTTTCGAAACTGTACAGAAAAAAATGGCAAAATGATCTGTAAAAACTAGGGTGTTTGGAAGCTATAATGTGTGTACAACATTATATGAACAAAGACAAGTCCTATTGTAAAATTGTAGTTAGGAGGTCATAGAGCACGCAGAATCTCCTGAGGATGTCTACCGCAGTAGTAGACGAAACGTTGAGTGTTAAGAAAACCATACCACGGCCATTTAGCCCGAATACATGAAACAAGTCGAATGACAATACAATAACATTATATAACAGGTTGTGGACTTATCGACTTTTTAGTCCATCGTTGTAAGAAATTAATATTATATCCTCTGGTAGTTCAGTTGCTAGAGCGGTGGACTGTAGTGGTATATAATTTCAGTAATCCATAGGTCGCTGGTTCAAATCTGACCCGGATGATTTTTATAGAAGAGTATTACTTTTAGCTCATACTACAATAGTATCGAATTTAAAGATATTTACATTTTTTTCTTATTCTGTAAATATTAATGACAATTTTGTAAAACTTACCACATTGTAATTTATCCAAAAAAAAGATATGAGAAGGATACGATTAACTGTAACTATTTATCTATATTAAAATATATAATAATATTGTTTATTTTTAATATTTCACTCACCTCATAACTTCAAAATTATGAAGTATGAGGTGAGTGAAATATTAAAAATAAATAATATTAAAAAACCTCATAGTGTTATTTCCTATCTACATAACTTAATATTATAATAATGTTAGATAATAATATTTTTAAATATATATAATTATATTCGTGCTAGACACTAAAAATATCGTAAGCAATTAAATTTTCATGGGATTCCGGTTTATGAAATCAATTAAACTAAAAATTAAAAAATAAATAATAGTTTAAAAAACTAAAACAACACGCTTTATTAGAAAACGGAACTACAAAATTGAAAATAATTTTAATATCCGACACGCTTGGGATAAAATTAAAGTGGCCAAAAAAAAAAAATCATCTCCAACACATCTAGAATAAAACTAAGAGTTATCTACAAAAAAAATATATTTTTACCATCAAAAGCGTGGGGTGCTTTTATGGTTTTACGTTTTATTCTTAGAGACTTTACTCTTACCAATATCTGTTTATTATTAAATATATTAATTGATATAGAGCACCCCACGCTTTTGATGGTTAAAATTATTTTTTTAGATAACTAGTTTTATTCTAGATGTGTTGGAGATGATTTTTTTGTTGACCACTTTAATTTTATCCCAAGCGTGTTGGAAATTAAAATTATTTTCATTTTTTAGTTCGGTTTTTCTAATAAAGCGTGTTGTTCTAGTTTTTTAAAACTATTATTTATTTACTTGAATTTATGAAGGTAGTACATAATCCCCCAGAGGTCCATCCTCTTTGTTTAATTTATTGCACCCAGCCAATCAATTTAGCTGCAAGATCCTCAATTTTGCAGGTGATCTCGAACAGAGATAACAAAACCTATTACCATCAAGTAGAAAGCCAGCTCGCTCATCACCCATTAACAGCTGGCCTTGGACGCTATAAATCACCATCAGCTACATTATCTAATTTGTCAGGTTGCCGTACATCAATCCACAAACAAAAATTGGCTTTAAATAGTCTACAACCACTGTACGTTAATTTAAAACAAATCAACCCCTTGTAAGTGAATGTAGGCGTATGGCAACGAAAAGCCACAACTGGAGAAAGCTAATTTACTGAGAGTGAAAAGAAAACCACTGTATTATGGATTTCCGAAATATATGCAGGGTGTTGAAAAATACCCACAATAGGGTGGGCCGAAAAAACTCTTTTTTTTTATTTCGAAGTTGTAATAGCGCGGAAAAGCTGCGAATTATATAGCTAAAGAAAAAAGAAAAAATCAGGTAGGTATTTCTGACCTTTGCTACGCACGTTTATGTCTATCTGTGGGATCTGACAATCAATATTCTGGAAGTTATTTATCAAATACCAAAAATGTGTAAAAACATAACTTGTTCATTATTCTGGCAAATTTTTGGAGCTTATGCGCGACCGGAAGATATCAACTGATCTAAACCAAATTAAAAACACAATGTTTTTTAGGCTCTATTTGAAGATGTTACAAACTGTTACATTACGAAAACATCTAATTAAACAATTAACGAAATAATCTCAAAAATGAAGTTTTTTTTTATATTTTGTCAAACTTTAGAGCCTTTGCGCGACCGGAAGATATTAATCGATTTTGATTTTCTTTTCTATTCTTTTGTCTATATAATTCGCAAGTTTTTTCGGCCCACCCTAACCCACAAGGCAGGTGAGGTGGTATATTGAGATATTCATCCATAGTAATTCTGCCCCAGGGCAGGTCTTTCACTGCAATCTTAGCATTTTCATGCTATGCTTCGCAGCTATACTAGGGAATTGTAGGTGTGGTAGCTTCCCGTTGCTTTCCACACCGGTGAAGGATGATGAAGATGGCCAGATGATTTTCGGGGACCGTTGGGCCCTAAGCTTCCTGACATTTGTCTCATAGGTGACGAAAAACCCCGAAAAAAAGCCTCACCCAGGGGTCTGTCCCGACCGGGAATCGAACCCGGGCCCGCTGCGTGACAAGGCAGCACGTTGCCTCGAGACTACAGCGGTGGACTATTGAGATATGTTGATCATTTTTAATAAGGTACCGATGTCCGAAAATGATGCGTTTTCACACTATGAATAGCTAACTTCTCAAGAGTTCCGTTAGTTGGATTACAAGACTCAATACTTGACAATACTGTCACAGTCACATCAAATTCTCAAAATATCCACCTCCCATCTCATTGCAGAGCGTACATCGGCGGTGTAGTGATGGGCGCTCACTTTCAAATACGCCTGTCTTCGTTTGAATTATTTCTGCAGCAGCGTGGATTCGTGCTGTAAGATTCATACGTGAATCTACTGGTGTCTGATAGACTGTTTTATATCGCACCACAAAAAGTAGTCGAGCGGGTTAAAATCAGGTGATCTCTGCGGCCATGGGACTGGTCCCCCCTAACCCGGATACGTGGTATCCAAATGTCTCCTCACATTGGCATGGAAGTGAGCTGGAGCTCCGTCATGTTGCAGCTACATTCCGTTGCGAAGCCACGTATCACAGGTTTCGGTACCTGTGAGGCGTTGTCAAGTAATGAGGTCTTCAAATCCTTTGAACCAACACTGATCTTGAAAACAATTAACTATTCATAGTGTGAAAACGCATTATTTCCGGACATTGGTACCTTATTAAACAATTATCAACATATCTCAATATAGTGCCCCACCTTCGTTGTCGGTGTTTTTTTTTGCAACACCGTATAATACTTGAATCTCCATATTCCAATAATGGGATTGAGTATTTCACTACTATATTTTGTATTTTTTTAGTAAACACATACATTTTATTCCAGTAGGTCTGAGGAAAACACAACGAGGATATATACCCATCAATAGGAAACCTCAAACTCGATGCTATTCTTTTTGCAGACGATTTAGCTCTTTCTGGCACTTTCCGAAAATGATTTGCAACGATCAATTTATAATTTACAAAAAATAGGTGCCAAATTTAATATGGAAATATCAATAACAAAAACTAAAATTATGGCATTCATGGGAAGGACCCATACAAAGTAAAATCTGTCTCCAGAATAAAATTTAGAGAGATCTAATCAATTTAAATATCTTGGATATTATCTCTCTATCTGGGATGAAAAGGATATCCCTGAAAAAGTTACTAGTTATAATAAAAGTTTAGGAATTATTAATCAAGTTATGAAACCATCCCTTGTACAAAAAACACCAGATTACGTTTATATAACACTTTGGCTAGACCAGTGTTGACCTATGGTAGTGAAGCAGGGACACTAAGAAAACAACATGAAAACAGAATAACGGCTTGTGAAATGAGATTCATGCGCAGAACAGCGGGTTACACCAGATGGAATCGGAAAAGGAACACCGATATCTTAAAAGAATTGAAGACTACGCCAATTTTGGAATATATTAAACAGTACCAACTAAATTGGAAACACCATCTTGAAAGAATGAGTTCAATCGGATCCCCAAAGCTGTTTATATTATATACCAAGAGGACGAAGATCACTGGGCCGTCCTATGAAACGCTGGAGGGAAAATTTTCTATAGGATCGTAACAGGCCTTGGCCTAATACTTGGAAGGAAAGAAGAAAGAAGGTCTATATTTTAACACAGGTTGTACATTTTTATTTTAATACGTCTATGAACATGTTTCTAACTAAGTACAGGCAGTATTAGTAGGACTATGTCTATTAGTCTATTACTAAAACATGTCTTAAATAATGTCATAACTTGAGAGAGGCGCTTTATGAATCCGTCAACAGTAAAGTGATATAGACAAACTTACAGACAGGAACGACAACACATTGAACTGCCAAGACTTACCTGAAAAAAAAAGAGAAAATTTCAATAAACAAATGTAAAAAAAAATATTTATATATAAATCCTAAGATGTTCATATTTTCTTAAACACGAACATCTTAAGCTATATCAATGCGAAGTCCTTCAAAGATTATTTTGGGGTATAAACACACAATATTCATTTTTAAGTAGGCCTACTTCCTTTTATAACTTTTTTGCCGGCGAATCTTTCCCAGCTTGAAATATAGGCCATGGTAATTAGCGATAAGAATCTCATTAACAAAAATTCCTGGCCACTTTTTCAACGAGATAATTAGGAGAAAAATCGTAGGAATTCAATGCATATATCTTGGGTAGGGGAGGGGGGTCGGTGCGGTACAATTAGGTGCAAAAAAAAATCATAGATGTGGCCAAAAACGTGGTTTCTTACTTAATGAACAAAAAATAATTTCAAGAAAAAAATAATAACACGTTACAGAGCTCAAAAATATGAAAAAATTAACCCACAAGAGATAAAAATCGGTTCACAAAATGTTGGCATATTCCTGATACCTTTTTTATAATATAATGAATTGTTCAAAACATTTTCAAGCAGATAAGGGTCATAAAAGACAACAATTTAAGTCCCAAAAAAGTCTCTACAACGATTTAGACCTAGTAGTACAATGTTGAAAAATTACATTTTTTTAGTAGTTTAATTTTTTTTCGTAAAAAGTTGTGAACCGATTTTTATATGTTCAGGGCTGTTTTTCTTTTCGTTTTTTTGAGTGCTATAATATGCTATTCTTTTTTTTCCCCCAAATTAATTTTTCTTCACAGCTAAAAAAAAAGTTTTGGCACCTTTATGAATTTTTTTTTGCAACGTTTTTATCTGAACATTGATGATTCTTATGATTTTTCTGCTAATTATTACGTTGAAAAAGTGGCAAGAGTTTTCTTTTCAATATCAGTATTGTGGTCCACCGCTGTGGTCTCGAGGGTAACGTGCTGCCTTGTCACGCAGCGGGCCCGGGTTCGATCCCCGGTCGGGGCAGTTTTTCTGGGTGAGGTTTTTATCGGGGTTTTCCTCACCTGTAAGACAAATGTCAGGAAAACTTTAAGGCCCAACACGTCCCCGAAATCATATGGCCATCATCATCATAACATCATCATTACATCATCCATCAACCGGTGTGGAAAGCAACGGGAAGCTACCACACCTACAATTCCCTAGTAAAGCTGCAAAGCATAGTATGAAAATGCTATGATTGCAGTGAAAGACCTGCCCTCGGATAGAATTACCATGCATGCATGTATTGTTTGATTTAGTTTCAATTTTTTTCGTCCATTTTATGTATATTCCTTTACAAAAAGAAACTAATATGAAATTGTACTTATAAATGGGTCTCAGTAATGCAATTCGAACCCAGCACTGGCCTTGGAAACTTAGGAAAACCGCGAAAAAAACTCAGGTAGTAATTGTAATTAATAATTCATTACAACGAAAATCCAACATAAAACTAGGTAGTAGCTAGGAACAGGAACTTTTTAAGGGCAAAATATAACCTTACCAATACTTATTTTATTTGAGAAAATATGTTAGTACTGTAGGCCTATATACAATATCATGCCTTTGTATCTGTAATTTGGCAAGCTCCAATCCAGCATGAATCGATTTTCAGGATATAATAATTCTAAATATGGCCCTTATTCGAAATGCAAGAGTTGACATATTTTAATAGCTTAACTAAATAAAATACAACTTGACCTGAAGAAATCTAAATATTATGAATTACTTATGGTAGTGTCGGCCATGAACCTACGGGTTCGATAGTGCCAGTCAGTAAGTATTATATGCATAATCTCAAATATTTATAATCAATTGAGTTGGTGTTTACTTGATGAAAATTCATATTAATTAATTAAATAAAAATAGAACTTAGTTTTATTTGATTTTCATATTTATTAGATATATTCAGTGACAGCTGTTTCGGTACAATAGATAATTTGTAACATGTCTAAAGAAGGTACAGTGTACCGAAACAGCTGTCACTGAATTATATCTTAATAAATATGAAAAATTAAAGATATCTACAGAAAAAAAACAAAAATTATGGCATTTCAAGGTGTAGATCCTGTCAGAAGTAAAATTGTAATTGACAATAAAATTTTGGATTTTACATATCTAGGATGCAATATCTCATATGAAGAAGAAAAGGATGTAAATGCAAAAATATCTAAATTTTTAAGAATTTTAAGGTTAATAAATTCTATCTTGAAGCCACAGTTAGTCCAAAACCATTCAAGACTGAAAGTGTAAAAACACTGGCTCTCTCCAACTCTTTGTATGGTAGCGAAGTATGGACGTTGAAACAGAAGGATATACAGAGACTTAGATCTGCTGAAATGAGATATCTTCGGAGGACTGCAGGATACACACTACTAGATCACAAAAAAAATGAAGACATCTTAGAAGAATTACACATGGAATCTTTAGAAAACAAAATTTCTGATTATAAGTCAAGATGGATACATGTTCATCGAATGGAAGATCACAGAATACCCAAACAAATGTTAAGATATCAACCTGCAGGAAGAAGAAGACCAGGACGTCCACTCAAAAGACTTCTGGATGGTGTTTCTCTTGAGGCCGAAACAGGTCAACAAATGGCCTAAATTCGTGAATGTACTATGATGATGATGATGAAATATGAAAATCAAATAAAACCAAGTTTAATAATAAATCAAATATTTATATTCAATTTCTTTATAATTAGTTTATTTTAACGTTTGTTGAATCTATATTTTTGTAGTTTAATACTAGCTTTTGAAGAAAAGGTAGTGGAAAATTCAAACAAAGTTGATTTCTGCGAAACGAGGTATAATATAACCCAGAATAAATATTATTATTGCGTTTGTAAAGCAATACGACTCATTTATTTTATGAAAGAAGCCTTCAGGGAATAAGCAGCAAAAAGTACTGTGCTGCATTGCAGATATTTATACCCTAGCTACACTGAGAGTAATAAATCATTAGTCGACACGATATATTGCATAGGCTATTCAAATATATTCCCACAACACACTTTGACGTTTGTATAACTTACTGTTACCTGACGCTAATATAAAATGCAACACCATGCAGATAATAGCAAGTATGTAATTGGATAATATTTGCTTGAATTAAACATAAAAATAAATAACTTTGGAGATGATTAATGCACTACGGTATATTGTTATCTTGGAAATATTTTTACAGAAGTTGTGCAGTAGGATAGAATACAGACGGCGGAGATGAGAGGATCCTAAGACAAGTAAAAGGATGTACAAGACTTGATAGAATAAGAAATGAGGATATAAGAGAAGAATTGAAAGTACAGCCTTTATTGGATAAGGTCACGAATTACAGACAGAAATGGATTGATCATATGGATGGAATGAGTAAGGAGAGATATCCATTGTTAGCAACAAATTATCAAGCAAGAGGAAGACGTGATGTTGGAAGACCTAGAAGACGTTGGGCTGATGCATTATGAAGTCGGAACGGGCAATTGCCTAATCCCTGGAGTGATGATGATGATTTTAACATTAAATCTAAAGAGAAAATAAAAAAAAACATAACTTTGCGTGTCTAGGGGGTTCCCATATTTTACAAAAGCAGTCATAACAAAAAGTCGTCTGTCTATTCGTAGTCCAATTAATTAGTTTGGAAATAGGTTACACAAATATATATCTTAACATTAATAACAAACACTAAACATTTAATAAAAGAAGTAAAGAAACAAGCTGATAAAGCAGCACAAATATCAGGATATATGAAAGATTTAATTTGGCGCAACAAATATATGTCAATAGAAAGCAAAACCCGCATATACAAAATGATAGTTCGACCAGTTATCGTATATGGAGCAGAAACTAGGGCTGATACAACAAAAACTAAACAAATAATAAGCACATGCGAAATGAAAATCTTAAGAACTATTCAGGGGAAAACATTATTTGATAAAATACACAATGATTAATGTACTACGGTATATTGTTATCTTGGAAATATTTTTACAGAAGTTGTGCAGTAGCCATGGTGCCTTGGAACGGAGCTATGGGACCTTGAACTGATTCGAGTCCCCATAACACTGGTTAACATGATTTTTCTCTCATGAGTACCAATAGTTGTACTTAAATGCAGTTTTTATCGTGTTTTCAAATCTGTATTCGGAATTTCTCCATCACCCACAATTTTTATTTCAATTTCAATTATGGATTTAAATAATTATTTTTTAATAAACTTTTTTTCGTCCATTTGTCCATTGTAAAATAAAACCAAATGAGTTAACTCAGCAGATTTCAGCTAGGAAAAGAGATATCAAGGCAAATGGAATCCTAATATGCTGGCCGATTATTGTTGGACCATCAAGACGGATGCTCCACAGGCGAAATATAGCAGAAAATCGTAATTTCTTACTTTCTAGGTGAGTCCGAATGATCGAATATTGTGTAGTTACGAATGTAGAAAATATAAAGTGTTTGAAATTATAAATTCCTGTCTCTCGGAAACCTTGCGTGATGGAGAAAAACCGATATCATATTTTAATTCAGGAGAAAAACTACTATCAGAATCACACATTTTTCTTTCTGAGACAAAAAAAGTTTATTTTTTTGTTGCTCAGTGTCATTATCCTAAATAAAATATAAAAATTATGGAATATTCACCTGAACTTCGCTATTTTTACGTTTTTATTGCTTTGTTTGGTGTTTTGGCTAATTTTTGTCGTTTCTTTTCCTGTATATGTAAGTGTTATCCATTTTTTATATCAGATTCTTATAAAAGTTGTCATTATCTATTCACCTGATTAGATTAAGTTAAGGCCTCTCCTGACACTTCATTATCATCATCACCTTTCATATATCGGGGCAGCGTAACCCGCGATTGAGGCACCCCAACCTCAGAAGTACTTCATGTCAAAAGAGAATACCAGATATGTAGTAATGAAAACTGATAGGGTGATTAAAAAAACACATTACTTCTATTTGGATACGAAGTGCGAATGCCAATTGTTTTGACTGCAGATTATATTCATAAGTAATGCCACGGCTGATTTCCAATTTATCTAGAGAACTTGCAAATCAAGAGTGGCATTTGTTAGGACTATTTATCGAATAAAATTAAGCTGTTTACTAAAAAATAATTATTTGAATATAGTTACTGTTGTTTTAAATATTTATATAGTTAATGTAAACGGCGATATTTGAAAACAAATCAGAAATGTGAGGTTATGTTCATTCACTGCTGCTTGATCATATTATTTATTGCCAAATAAGATCGCAATATTGTAAGACTGCACCCAAGTGGAGAAATAATTAAACACATCAAACTATTACAATCAACATTATAGGTTCCATCCATAGTAATTCTGCCCGAAGGCAGGTCCTCACTGTAATCATAGCATTTTTCATGCTATGCTTGCAGTTTTACTAGGGAATTGTGTAGGTGTGGTAGCTTCCCGTTGCTTTCCACACCGGTGAAGGATGATGCTGATAATGATAAGGATGATCATGATGATGATAGCCATATGATTTCGGGGACCGTTTGGGCCTTAAAGTTTTCCTGACATTTGTCTTACAGGTGAGGAAAACCTCACCCAGAAAAACTGCCCCGAACGGGGATCGAACCCGGGCCCGCTGCGTGACAAGGCAGCACGCTACCTCGAGACCACAGCGGTGGACGCACATTATAGGTTAATCATTAATATTTTGAATAAACAACTCAGTAAAATCACTGAATCTATTCATTATTTTGCTATATATGGAGAAAAATAATAGTCTAACCTGTTCAAACATTAAAAAGGAGGAGCTTTCTTTATCACAAAAGCAGGAGCTGATAAAGAGAAATCGATAAAGAGCGAGGTGGAACACGACTGTCATTGGTGTAAAAACAGAATTAATTGAAACGTGATAGGTCATTGACTACCATTTGCGACATGAGTTAAATAGTCATAAAAAAGAGCCCGCTCACTTCCATTCTGTGTATGAAAATGTTTATCTTACCTCTAATTTATTTCAGTTTAGCAAGAATTAATTTACGATAATTGAAAAGTAAAGCTTCATGAAGCAACTGGATATGAAAGTAGGAAGATGGGAACTACACTCCAGAAAATTTACATGTTACGGCAGTATTTACTCAATAACGTTATTTTCCCTTGAGGAAGTCCTTCTGTGACGAAATATGATCCACTTAACAGAGGGTCTCTTTCTAAAAATCTGAATACATGAAAATTATCAGGCCATACATATGATGCCAACATAACCATCTTTGAAGATCATTATAACAACCAGATTTGTATGCAGAATCAAATAAAAAGTATTGCGAAAATTGTATAAATATATATAATTAGTGACAAATGAGGGAAATTTTGAGGAATTGGCTGAATTCAAATACCTAGGAACAATAATCACAAATAGGAATGAGATGCACAAAGAAATTAAACATAGGCTCAATTCTGGAAATTCATGCTATTATTGCAATTGTCAGAGACTTTGATGTCCCAACTCCTTTCAAAAAAACGTTAAGCTGAAAATATATAAAACTATTGTTCTACCAGTTATGTTATATGGTGTGAAACATGGACTCTTACTTTAAGGGAGGAAAGGAGATTACGAGTATTGAGAATAAAGTTCTTAGGAAAATTTTTGGACCAAAGAGAGATAACAGACAGGTGAATGGAGAAGACTACATAACAATGAACTACATGGTCTTTATAGGAAGCCAGATATAATAAGAACAGTTAAGTCCCGTAGACTGCGATGGGCAGGACATGTTGCGCGTATGGGGAATGAAAGACGTGCATGGAAACTTCTTGTAGGAAAGCCAGAAGGAAAACGCCCAGTTGGTAGACCAAAAAATGAGGTGGGAGAACAACATTAACTATGATTTGAGGGAAGTAGATTATACAGGGAATGATTGGAAAGCATTAGCTCAGGATAGGGATGTATGGAGAGCTTATGTCCGTGCGGCCATGAACCTACGGGTTCGATAGTGCCAGTGAGTAAGTAAGTATATATAATTAGTTCCATAGACCTGGCGCAATCGGTTAGACACTCGCCTCTCGCCGCTGGCGTCCCAATATCGAGTCACGGTCACTACATGTGGGTTCCGTGGTGGGAAGAAACGGAGCTTGGGTAGGTTTTTCTCGGGGTTTCTCCCCTTATCCCCTGCCCTCGTTGGCATCTGTAGGGAAATAGGGGTAACTAAATTAATGTGGTAAAAAACTTCAATCGAACGGGGATCTGTCAATATAGGAAGTGAACCGGAATTTTGCAAAGGCAAACCTGTTGGAAGATTATCTATTCATAGTAATCCCTGGAGTGATGATGATGATTTTAACATTAAATCTAAAGAGAAAATAAAAAAAAAACATAACTTTGCGTGTCTAGGGGTTCCCATATTTTACAAAAGCAGTCATAACAAAAAGTCGTCTGTCTATTCGTAGTCCAGTTAATTAGTTTGGAAATAGGTTACACAAATATATATCTTAACATTAAAGCAAAATAGGCCTACATAGGGCTGAGTATCAGAATTCAGAGCATTCGCACACAAGTTATAGTTGTTCGGAAGGAAGAGAGCTTAGCTTCTTGGACTAACTTTTGAATGAGGAGTTATACTGCTTTCAAGTTTGGTTGTAGAACATGCAACTTATGTTTCAGTTAGGGCAAACTATCTGTATTTACCGGCGAATGCATGAAATCTTGGCGAACTGTTGGAAATGTTCTAATAGTTGTTATAACTCATTCCAGTTACATCACAAGAAACCGAGTAAGTTGTACGGTCTTACGCTTTCGGTTATTCAAACACGATCCTCGGACAACAGCCTGATTCTTAATGAGCACATACCCAGTTCACACAATCCTCTATACAAAATATTCACAACCAAGTCAGTGCTTCACAAGGGGCCCACAAGTACGTAGGAGTCTAATTCATTCTGATGATGATGGGAATAGTCCCGAAAGGCCTACAGAGTTTTAAAAACAGCTTAAGTTGAGGAGACGGACCTACAAGGTGACTATTTTATAGTTTTTTATTCATATATTATATTACTGTCCTATTTACTGCACAATTATTATTCGCTGATGACCAGATTATAATAGGACAAGATAAAGAAGACATAGAATATATGATTAGAAAGTTGATAGATGCATTTGAGGTAGGTGGACTGAAGATAAATTATATTAAAACAGAATATATGGTAATCGGAGGAAATTCAGAAGACCTACGAATAAATAATATAATTAAACGTGTTAAAGAATATTTAAATATGTTGGATCTATAATAGATAAATCTGGCACTTGTGAAAAATATTATTAACAGAGTAAATTGTGCAAGGAAGGCGATTAGATCCCTGAATGGTCTGTTATAGAATAGAACTTTGACAGAAAAAAAAAAAAGAGATTATACAGACAATAATAGAAAGTATACTTACATATGGATCAGAAAGGTGGACAATAAATGGAAGGATGTAGAAAGAATCTTGGCGACAGAAATGGATGAATTACGGAGAAGTATGAGAATATCCAGGCTACAGCATATTCGAAATACACATAATCCAGACAAGAAATGGATGCACAAGAAACTGTTATCGATAGGATAACAAAGAGAGCTCTACAGTGGTATGGACATGTACAACGGATGTCGAAAGACTTCTTCTTCTTCACTTCCTGGTTTAGGCAAAGAGTTGCCTATTCCGTCTTCACTAATAGATCTAAGACCAATGTGCACATGTCCTTCATCACGGCGGATCTGGCGGAAGTGGCAACCCTCTAGATGGGGTTAGTACATCCAGAAGATGGACCTAAAGCTTTGAGGTGGCAGCCCCACCAATGGTCTACTCTGCATAGCGTTGGTACCGCGATCAGAGGAAAACACATTACTCGTATTCTTCGCAATGGAAACTCGGATGTCGAAAGACCAGTGGCCTAAACATGTGTTGGATTGGATGATACCAGGCAGAAGGAAGATGGGAGAAGTAGAAGAACATGGTATGCGGGAATGTATGATGCCATGACGAAGAGGAGTATTGAAGGACAATGGGAAAATAGTAATCTCTGCAAAGCAGGAATGAAGGGCGAACTGCTGTAAAGTGGAAAGTCTGTATTAAGTTAGTAAGTACAAAAAAAATATTAACCAATCTTAGATTATAGAGTACCGCATATGTGTTTTTACGCACTTTGGATTAATTCTAGTTCCGCTGCTGTTGAAAAGTGAAGTATAGTATGTACGAGCGATTTCGACGGTAACGCGAGAAAAAACAGTCCGTTTCGTCATCGTTCAAATGTCTCCTAGGCGCGTAGCCTGAATTCCAACTATGCGGTTTCGGTTTTCCACTCATTAACTACACTTTCGTCCACATCCTTTGGTTTTTGATTTGATAAAGTAAAGTAAAGTGATCCCACAACAGACCCGGAGCCCCTTGGGGTAGTAGGGAGGTTAAGGCTCCCACTTTTTCTAGACAATCGGCACTTTATGTCAGCCGGGTTGTCAGCCCTGCGTGACGGCCGCCTTTACCCAGAATAAGCGTCTGGTACTCATTTCCGTTAGAGGCTGAGTCGACCCCAGGGCCCATAGTGGCCGCCAGAGGGTTTGGGTCAGTTTAAAAATCCTGACCCCAACGGGACTTGAAACCCTCGACCCTCCGACTTGTAGCCCAGTGCCTTACACACTACGCTACGGCGTGCCCCCTAAAGAAAGTAAAGTGATCCCACAACAGACCCGGAGGCCCTTGGTGTAGTAGGAGGTTAAGGCTCCACTTTTTCTAGACAATCGGCACTTTATGTCAGCCGGGTTGTCAGCCCTGCGTGACGGCCGCCTTTACCCCAGAATAAGCGTCTGGTACTCATTTCCGTTAGAGGCTGAGTCGAACCCCAGGGCCATAGTGCCGCCAGAGGGTTTGGGTCAGTTTAAAAATCCTGACCCCAACGGGAACTTGAACCCTCGACCCTCCGGCTTGTAGCTCAGTGCCTTAACCACTACGCTACGGCGTGCCCCGGTTTGATTTGATAGTTTATTCATTTTTGTTTTCCTCTTCGTTTGATCATCTCTTACATCCATTCATTAATTCTTATTTCTTTGTGTTTTTAAAATCTCAAAACTTGGGTTTTTTCACATTTAAATTTAGTCAATTATTTCGCGTACTGAGAATTTGTTTGGACATTATATTCAATCACTTTCACGTTTTCGTTTAATGACAATGATACATACGATTTAGCAATCTTTATTCCGTAAATTCAGACGCTACCTGTGAAAGATACGTACAACAATCGGTCTCAGATATTAAACTAATTCAATATTTACAATTCACTGGTTATTTGTAAAGACAGATGTCACACGCCAAATATTTGTTAAACAAATCTGTATTTCGCGTAACGGGTGAAACAAAAATTCAGATACAGGTAGAAAATATACTTCACCCGTCGTCAGAAATCATCCCTTATTGTTATTTCGCTAACTAATTTATTTATCTCCCAGTCTTTCCGCCTTATAAACATTTTCATGAATTGTGTAGAAATATCCTTCCGTTTCCCCAATTTGGACAGATTGCGTTTTGTACGAAAAATACACGTAATAATACTATTATTGGACGGATGTCCGAATTATTCACGGTCCGGATTAAAGAAGTTTACTGTATTACTCACTGGCACTATCGAACCCGTAGGCTCAGGCCGCACGGACATAAGGCTCTCCATACATCCCTATCTGAGCCAATGCTTTCCAATCATTCCCTATACAATCTACTTCCCTCAAATCATAGTTAATGTTGTTCTCCCACCTCATTCTTGGTCTGCCAACTGGGAGTTTCCTTCTGGCTTTCCTACAAGAAGTTTTCCATGCACGTCTTTTCATTCCCCATACGTGCAACATGTCCTGCCCATCGCAGTCTACGAGACTTAACTGTTCTTATTATATCAGGCTTCCTATAAAGACCATGTAGTTCATTGTTATGTAGTCTTCTCCATTCACATGTCTGTTCATCTCTGTATTAAAATATGTAACGCATTTAATAACCGAGAGAAAGAACATCCCTAAAATTTCGCAGAATGAACTTGACCAGGCAAAAGTACGTTCATTCTACGTGACTAACCATGCGGCAACAGTTGATAGACGAGCCATTGAACGAAATTTTGATGACAATTTAGCTTATCATTAGTGACAATCTGGTAAAAGAATATTATAAATTCTAAAAAATCATAAGTAGATGTTTTTTCTCCCGTAAGTACGTCCTTTACTAACATTATAAATAAAGCAAATAAAAATAATAAAAATATATATTAACTAACACATGTCTATATAACTCATTTAACACATGCCCCAAATGGCAGTCAATGACCAAGCTTAAATAATAGGTCTGTTCGACCTTTAAAACTCTTACATGATCTGAGTTCAGACATTTCAAATGAAATTTTGATTTACAACCAATTACAGTCATTTTCACCTCGATTTTATCAATTTAATTTTATCACTTTAAAATTAACGCTCCTCTTTTTTTTTAAACAACTGAATAGGTCAAACATTATTTTGCAGTGACTGACTCTCTAAGAAATACGTTGAATATAACAATTTTATAATTAAGATGT
The DNA here is from genome assembly GCA_030220185.1 of Diploptera punctata. Lineage (NCBI taxonomy): Eukaryota > Metazoa > Arthropoda > Insecta > Blattodea > Blaberidae > Diploptera > Diploptera punctata. The sequence continues at coordinate 6,254 of JASPKZ010004389.1, read as the reverse complement.
AAGAATCCTGGAATGCATGTGGCTACCAGACTGTATATATAGTGCACGAATGTAACCAGATAGTGGTTTTGCGGGATATAATATAAAAACATTTATAGCAATTGATTATACCACAAAAAAAAGAAAGAAAGAAAAAAGAAACCAACGTATTATTTTCCATGTTATAACGTCCAGAAAAAATATAATTGACATATTTACATCATAGGATATTTTGTATTGTATTGTAAGCCTATGTTTTTCCCTTTACAGAGATTTAGGCGCCCTCCCCCTACAGGAAAGAATTTGAACCATACTAATTTAATTACACTTGTTTTCGTATAGATGTCATTTTGAGTGGTACGTGGTCAGCCTTCCGCCTCATAATTGACATCTAGGAAACCAAGGTAGTACTAGGACGGGGAAATTCGATAAAGTTTGCTTAGAGGCCTTTTCATTCAGGCTTAAGGATCTTTTACGAGCCTGAAAATCTTCAGACTCGGGACCCCACGGCTTAAAGTCCCTCCCGGAGGACTTTGCTCCTTGGATTTTTCCCGATTCCGATTGAGGGTCTTTCCACTTTTCAGCGGTTGCCCTTTTACCAGCCGGCTGCTGGCCCTTCACATCCACATGTGTCAATCACAGAGGTAGATGATCAACAGCCAGTGTAGGGGTGACATGTGGTTAGCAATGTCGAGTCCCCCAGCCGTTAAAGCTGGTTCCCTCAACCTGGAGCCGCTACTTATTGTAGCTACCCAATTGTGCCTCACGATGCTGGGTGGGCACCGGTCCCATACTGGCCGAAATACCATGAGAAAAATTTCTTTCCCCCATGGAGACTCGAACCAGCGCAAGTCCCGTATGCTCTGCGCCAAGGCTTCTCCTACCTAACCGCTCTGCTACGGCGCGGGACTGCATCCTTGGATTTTTCCATCCTAAAAAATCCATCGACCCCGGCCGGGTTTTAACCCGCGACCCTCGGGACCAGAGGCAAGTAGCATAACCACTAGTCCACCACGGACGATACATGAAATAAATCAATACTTTAAAATAACTATATTTAAATAATGATTTGTGAGTAAACAGCTTAATTTTATTCGTTAAATAGTCCTAACAAATGCCACTCTTGATTTCCAAATTCTCTAGATAAATTGGAAATCACTCGTGGCATTACTTATGACAAATCTCTACTACAGAGTTGCAGCTATATCATAAAACGGTCCACTTACGTTGTAGAGAAACGACCCAAGTATCGCATGTATATTAGACTCGAGGGCGTATTAAAACGAAATTTTACGAGTGGTGTGTGGACGATGCATTACAGCACTTAGTCTCAAGTGAACCGGACACTTGCGATACTTTAATTAGACCCTAAACAAGCTCCTGGCACCTGCGGGCCCGACGCCATCATATATTGTTATCATTCATTAACGTAAAAATGCATTACAACAACTGCTCCACGCTAGCTCCATTACTATGATCACGATTTTCACTATTGCACGCCGTAGCGTAGTTTGTTAAGGCAATGCGCTACAAGCCGGAAGGTCGAGGATGGTTCAAGTCCCGTTGGGGTCAGGATTTTTAAAACTGACCCAAACCTTCTGGCGGCACTATGGCCCTGGGGTCGCACTCAGCCTCTAACGGAAAATGAGTACCAGACGCCTGTTCTGGGGGTAAAGGCGGCCGTCACGCAGGGCTGACAACCCGGACTGAGATAAAGTGCCGATTGTCTAGAAACAGTAGGAGCCTTAACCTCCTACTACCCCAAGGGCCTCCTGAGGCCTATTGTGGGATCACTTTACTTTGGGGGCACGCCGTAGCGTAGTGGTTAAGGCACTGAGATACAAGCCGGAGGGTCGAAGGGTTCAAGTCCCGTTGGGGTCAGGATTTTTAAACTGACCCAATCCCCTCTGGCGGCACTATGGCCCTGGGGTCGACTCAAGCCTCTAACGGAAATGAGTACCAGACGCCTGTTCTGGGGGTAAAGCGGCCGTCACGCAGGGCTGACAAACCCGGCTGACATAAAGTGCCGATTATCTAGAAAAAGTGGGAGCCCTAACCTCCTGCTATCCCAAGGGCCTCCGGGACTGTTGTGGGATCACTTTACTTTTTTTTTATAATTATTTAAATGAACTTATTTTTAATTTCATCTCATGTTTTCAAACATCGCCGTTTACAATAAATATATAAACATACGGTACAAATTGTATATGAGCACTATATTGAAGCCCTGAAAATTTCAGGTCTCTAGCTTAATAGTTTAGAAGAAATATTCTTTATATATTGAAAAACTATGGGAGAGAGTTGACGGCTCACGCCCACATTTTAAAGGGACGGGGAATATTTAAAACAAATAATAAACACACTTAGAAACAAGATACAGGCAAGATAATTATACCATATTAAAGAGGAATCTTTCTAGCATTTTAATTGATAAAAAAATGTCAAATGCATTTTTTCATCAATTCTGGCCTTCCGGGTCCCCTTAAAACATGTTTCAGTCTTTGATGTGCCTATTGTACCAGATGAAATGATATTCTTAGTATAGTATATATAAACCATGAATCACGAGGAGGAAGAGTCAAAATTCGCCAGGAAACTTACTCCCTCCCCACTTTAATATGCCTTATAAAGTATAACATTAGAGTCACCGCCTAATGCGAAAGCGAATTGGTGCAATTTTTAGTTTAATACGGGTTATCTAAGGATGTGAATCACATTAGCGTCTTATGTTTACATTTTTATACATTGTGGCAGACGTGGTGCTGACGTCAATCCCGTACCACTTGGATCCGCTTCCACATTTCCAAACTAAACAATCGCCAGTCTGTTACAGAGTATGCACTTCAATCCACTCTCTGTGTTGCCAATTCTAAAATCAGCTTGTTTCATTATGCTCGTGTACAATTTCCTTCCGCATCAAATGATCGGAAATCCATCTTCCTCAATTACCATAACAACACAAACCTATAATTATTCAGAGGTGGTCTAACGGTGACATATGCACTAAAGAATCGACGATTCTTAACTAGCGCACGAGGGCTAGGTAGGTAGGTATACCTAATAAATAAATATAAAATTATTGCATTGTGACGGGTCCTTTACACGTATACAAAGTTTCAAGTCAATCCGATGTTTCTAAGTGGGTGAAAATCGTGTTCAAAAATTCCGTTACATCGATACAAATACACTTTTTTTTTTCTGATGATTCTTGGCCATGATTTTAGAAACAAAATACGAAATTATTGTATTGTCACGGGTTCTTTACAAGTATACCAAAGTTTCAAGTCGATTCCAATTATTATTTTAAGTGGGTGAAAATCGCGTTGAAAAATTCCATTACATAGATAGATAGAGTAGATGATAGTACGTCAAGCTAATATAAAGCGCGTAAAAAGAATTTTTTTTTGGTCTCAGGAAGAAAAATATGTGATTCTGATAGTTTTTTTTCCCCTGAATTCAAATATGATATCGGTTTTCTCCATCATGCAAGGTTTCCGAGAGACAGGAATTTATAATTTCAAACACTTTAATACTTTCTACATTCGTAACTACACAATATTCGAACATTCGGATTCACCTAGAAAGTAAGAAATGATGATTTTCTGCTATATTTCGCCTGTGGAGCATCCCTCTTGATGGTCACAAGCATATTAGGATTCCATTTGCCTTGATATATCTTTTCCATAGCTGTAACCATTTGAGTTAGCTCATTTGGTTTTATTTACAATGGACAAATGGACGAAAAAAACGTTTATTAAAAAACCATCATCATAGTAATTCACGAATTTAGGCCATTTGTTGACCTGTTTCGGCCTCAAGAGTAACACCATCCAAAAGTCTTTTGAGTGGACGTCCTGGTCTTCTTCTTCCTGCGGGTTGATATCTTAACATTTGTTTGGGTATTCTGTGATCTTCCATTCGATGAACATGTTGCATCCATCTTGACTTATAATCAGAAATTTTGTTTTCTAAAGATTCCATGTGCAATTGTTCTAAGATGTCTTCATTTCTTTTTTGTGATCTAGTAGTGTGTATCCTGCAGTCCTCCGAAGATATCCCATTTATTAATTAAAAATTAATTATTAAAAATTATTAAAAAATAATTATTTAAATCCTTTAATTGAAATAGAAATAAAAAAAACTGTGGGCGAGTGGAGAAATTCCAAATACATATTTGAAAACACGATAAAAGACTGCATTAAGTACAACTATTGGTACTCATGAGACAACAATCATGTTGACCTGTTTTATTTATAATTAGACACGCATTTTCTTTCTGATACAAGTTAGGAAGGATATCGATTAGTATAGCCTGGAGGCTTTCAGGTTGAAACTGTGTGTCTGAGTGTTTACATCAGGGCGCTATAACGTTGACAATGGAGCATCTGTATTTACTAAGACTATTTTACTCATGAGAATCAATGACCAATCACGTTTCAATGAATTTTGTTTTACAACCAATCACAGTCGTTTTTCACCTCGATATGTATCTACTTCTTGTTATCATATTTAAAGAAAGCTCGTCCTTTTAATATTCTAAACAGGTCAGAGCATTATTTTGCAGTGACTGACTCCCTAACAAATATGTTAAATATTTGTTCTATATCTGAATACCTCCAAGAATATAGAAACAATTGGCTAGCCCATATTCAGCGCATGGATCGTCACAGAATACCGAAACAAATTCTTCACTACATTCCTCGAGGCAGAAGATCTGTGGGTCGATCTTTTCGGAGATGGCAGGAGACCGTAACGGGCCACTGGGCCTAATACTTGAAAGGACGATGATGATGATGATAATTGTTTGTTCAATAATTGTGTTTTTAAATCATTATTTAGTTATTTCTTAAAAAATAATTAATAACCTATAAAGTTGGTTATAATATACAATTTGATGTGCTTCATTTTTTTCTTCTACTAGGATACATTCTTACAATATTGCGATCCTATTTGGCAATAATAGTATGATCAAGTTGCAGTAGATGAACAAATGAAACTAACCGAACATTTATGATTTTTTTCAAACATCGCCATTTACAATAAATATATAAATATTATAAATAACTATAACTTATTAAAATAATGATTTTTGAGTAAACACTTAATTTCATTCGTTAGATAGTCCTAACAAATGTCACTCTTGATTCCCAAACCCTCTATATAAATTGGGAAATCACTCGTGGCATTACTTATGATTATGGCTCATCTGTGCGTATCTATTTGCAGTTTTAAATTGATTATACATTCACGTGACGTAATAAATGTGTTTTACAATTTATTGAAGAAGGGAGATTGAAAATGTTTGACCTCATAGAGAAGAGAGATGTTAGATGACAGGATACCTAAGATGATATTAAATTTTGAAGTGGAGGGCACAGTAGAAAGGGAAGACCAAAAGAACAGCGGATTTAAGGAGTGCATAGTAGCATGCTGTCGAGAGTATTAACACAGAGTGATGCAGAGAATAGGGATGTATGGAGGATTAAAATATACAATGGCTTATAGGAAATCTATTATATGCAGAGAAATTTCTAACAAAATTGTCATTATGTGGAAATTAACCCACTCGCTTCAGGTTTTAAATGCTCAATGCATTTCTTCAGAACCGCATTTAAGTTACCATAAATTATATTTTTATTTTCAGAAATTGAAAACAAGCAAAATATAACGGTACTTCAGATCACATTAAGGGCGAAGGCCAAAAAAATTCCCCTACTATTCATAAATGTTATCAAAAGATTAGCCTGCTAAGGGATGTACAAAATATTGCAAAATATATAACAGAGTTAAGCGAATGACTTCATCTTTTGAGTTGAAGGCCATTTAACTGCCGTCGAGTCTACCTCGTCATTTGAGGCGAATGGGTTAATGGGTTAAGAAAGTTGATAAATTCAAATGTTTAGGGTCAATCTTAGAATCAGATGGGAAAAGTTATCGTGAAATTGAGAAAAGAACTATTAAAGGAAGAAAAGTAACTGGAAGGTTACATTATAATAGTCCATATAGGCTGCTGCCACTCGTTACGTTGCTGTTGATAATCCCACAAAAGTTATAAAAAAACTTCCTATAAAATTTAAAGATACTTCTACGAATTTTTGAAGTTTTAAATTCGCTACAGGTTAAACTATTTTAAAAAAAACTACATTCTTTCCAGTTTCTTTTGTTTCCCACGGCACTGTTACAAAACATTCATCAATCACTTGTTCCTCAAAATAGCTGCGTTCTCTTAAAAACGGAGATTAACTCCAGTAACAAACTTGAACCTGACCAATCAG
>JASPKZ010004388.1:0-25710 GCA_030220185.1 Diploptera punctata | reverse complement strand
CCGGATACACCCTCTAGATAGTACTTTTTCACTTTTTTGAACTTTTGAAAATTTTGATTTTTTTCGAAAACTCAATTTGAAATTTTGGATTTACACCGGATTGTTTGCATTATAAATCCCAGATGCACCCTCTAGATAGTATCTTTCACGGTTTTGAACTTTTGAAAATTTTGAAATATGTTTGGAAAAACAATAGGAATATATATAACCTTCGAAAACTCAATTTTGAAATTTTGGATTTAGACCGGATTTTTTTGCATTATATAGAACGTCTGCAAAGAATGACAGAGGATACGATACCAAAGGTGGCATTGATGTATAATCCTGGAGGACGAAATTCGGTGGGAAGACCAAGAACAGACGTGAGATCGCAAGAAGCAAATTTGTAGTTAAAGTATTTTTTTAGATTACGAATGGATACGCATTTCATAACTTCAATTTAATTGTATAATCCTGCAAAAAAAATCACATAAAAATCTGTAGCAAAAAAAATAATCACCACTGTATATACCATTTTTCTGGCTTGGTTTTCGAACTTCTAGACGTAAAATGCTACTTAAATGATAGAAAATAATATTACCTAAGAGGGGATACATTAATTATATTCATTAACTATTGCGTAAAATTATACATTAAAACAGATTGTTAATAATCCGCAGGTATAATCCGGATACGTTTGACACTGTCGGTGTGCTAGAAATTGGTGCGTTAATTTATCTCACTGTCATTGCATTTGATGGAGCACAAAGAAGTATGAAAACACAATACTTTAATTTTTGGAATATTATTACTCTTTTTTACCATACAAATGTTGATGTTGGGCTAGTGATTGTATCTAGTTCCAAGTTTTGTGGCTTCAAAACCTGGCCGCGGTAATTTGATTTTTGAGAAAGTAAAAGTCCGAACCTTCGGAAGGGAAGGAAAAGGAAAGGAAGATGGGGTGCCGTGTCTTAGACATACAAAAACTCCCGAAGCCTCGAAAAAGACTTTTGAACTAAATGACGCCCAGCAACTATAATGACCTTATATATTAAACTGCATCGATAACTAAAATAATAAAATATGGCCACTTTTTTAAATCAACATTTTGTCTTTAAATTGTATAAATGCAGTCTACAGAGTGCGTACAGTATGTTATACCAAAACCAGCAAATTCGGACTATTAGATGTAGGAGTTCATAAGTAACGAATATTAAAATTCGTTATAGCATTCACAGTTTTTGAAGTTTCGTAATACAATTCACTACACGCTTTTAAAATAAACCCTAGAATGTGCTATTTAAAAACAGCAATATCCAACATTTCGGTGTAGGAGTTCATCTGAAATTAAAATTTACAAATCGTTCTTGCGGACGCAATTTTTCATGTTTCATGAGTGTATGCTTCTAAAATAAGACAGTGAAAAGTATTACTTTTTAATCTGCAAAATCGCTTTAGAATTTGGTATTTTTTTATCTTTCACAGCGAATCTCGAAACGAGCATTAATAATAAGCTGGGTACTATTTTAAAACAAAGATACCAGAATATCTGCTGTAGGAGTTATTCGAAACGGATATTAAAATAGGTCTAACTGTATTAATATAAATCTCGGATACACCCCCAAGTTGTATTTTTTCAGTTTTCAAAATTTCTAAAAATTGTTTTTTTTTTGGTAAAACTAATTTCGAAAATTTTGGTTTAGAAATGATTTTTTGGCATTATACTCCTGGACACATACTCTAAGTTGTATTTTTGCACTTTTCAAAATTTCTAAAAATTTGACCTTTGTTGGAAAATCTCCAAGAATATAGCCTTGGAAAACTGAATTTTGAAAATTTTGATTTAGACCGTATTTTTTGCATTATAAGTTCCAAGAAACACCCTATAGATTTAATTTTTGTAGTTATCATCATTTAGAAAAAAAGTCATTTTTGTCAAAAAAACACCAATACTATAGACTTGCAAAAGTCAATTTTCGAATTTTTAATTCACACCGGATTTTTTGCATTACTAATCACTTACACGCCATAGATTGTAATTTTTGAGATTTCAATATTTCTGAAATTGTGTAATTATTGGAAAAAAATTGCTGGTCCATAGCTTGGTAAACTCAATTTTTCCAAGGCTGTAGTCTTGGTGCTTATCCAGAAAGTGTCAAAATTTTCAAAATTTCAAAAACTGCAAAGATACAATCCGGGATTTATAATGCAAAAAATTCGGTCTAAATCCAAAATTACAAAATTGAGTTTTCCAAGGCTACGAGTCTTGGGGTTTTTTCCAAAAAATGTCAAATTTTCGAAATTTCAAAAACTGCAAAAATACTATCTAGAGGGGTGTGTCTGGGATTTATAATGCAAAAATTCCGGTCTAGATCCAAAATTTCAAAGTTTAGTTTTCCAAGGCTGTAGTCTTGGTTCTTTTCCAGAAAGTGCCAAAATATTCGATATTTCAAAAACGTCAAAATACAATCTAGAAGGTGTGTCCGGGATTTATAATGCAAAAAATCCGGTCTGAATCCAAAATTTCAAAGTTGAGTTTTCCAAGGCTGTAGTCTTGGTTCTTTTCCAGAAAGTGCCAAAATATTCGATATTTCAAAAACGTCAAAATACAATCTAGAAGGTGTGTCCGGGATTTATAATGCAAAAAATCCGGTCTGAATCCAAAATTTCAAAGTTGAGTTTTCCAAGGCTGTATTCTTAGTGCTTTTCCAGAAGGTCAAAGTTTTCGGAATTTCAAAAACTGCAAAAATACAATCTAGAAGGTGTGTCCGGGATTTACAGCCTTGGAGAACTCACTTTGAAATTTTGGAATTAGACCGGATTTTTTGCATTATAAATCCCAGACACACCCTATAGATAGTATATTTCCAGTTTTTGAAATTTCGAAAATTTCGACATTTTTTGGAAAAACCCCAAGACTATAGGCTTGGAAAACTCAATTTTGAAATTTTGGATTTAGAACGAATTTTTTGCATTATAAATCCCGGACACTACTTCTAGATTGTATTTTTGCAGTTTTTGAAATTTCGAAAATTTTGACACTTTCTGCAAAAACACCGAGAGTACAGCCTTGAAAAACTCAACTTTGAAATTTTGGAATTAGACCGGATTTTTTGCATTATAAATTCCGGACACACCTTCTAGATAGTATTTTCGCAGCTTTTGAAATTTCGAAAATTTTGACACTAACTGGAAAAGCACCAAGACTACAACCTTGGAAAACTCAACTTTGAAATTTTGGATTTAGACCGGATTTTTTTAATTATAAATACCGGACACACCCTCTAGTTAGTATTTTTGCAGTTTTTTAAATTTCGAAAATTTTGACATTTTTTGGAAAACCCCCAAGACTATAGCCTTGGAAAACTCAGCTTTGAAATTTTGGATTTAGACCGGTTTTTTTTGCATTATAAATCCCGGACACGCCTTCTAGATTGTGTTTTTGCAGTTTTGAAATTTCGAAAATTTTGACTTTCTGGAAAAGCACCAAGAATACAGCTTGGAAAACTCAACTTTGAAATTTTGATATTTAGACCGGATTTTTTGCACTCATAAATCCCGGACACACCTTCTTGATTGAATTTTTGAAATTTCGAAAATTTTTGACTTTCTGCAAAAACACCAGAGAGTACAGCCTTGGAAAACTCAACTTTGAAATTTTGGAATTAGACCGGATTTTTTGCATTATAAATTCCGGACACACCTTCTAGATAGTATTTTTGCTGTTTTGAAATTTCGAAAAATTTTGACACATTCTGAAAAGCACGAAGACTACAGCTTTGGCAAACTCAATTTTGAAGTTTTGGATTTAGACCGGATTTTTTTTGCATTATAAATCCCGGACACACCTTCTGGATAGTATTTTTGCAGTTTTTGAAATTCGAAAATTTGGACATTCTGGAAAAGCACCAAGACTACAGCCTTGGAAAACTCAACTTTGAAATTTTGGATTTAGACCGGGTTTTTTTTGCATTATGATTCCGGGAACAAACTTCTAGAGTATTTTGCAGTTTCTGAAATTTCGAAAATTTTGAAATTTTTGGAAAAAACCAAAAGACTATAGCCTTGAAAACTCAATTTTGAATTTTTGGATTTAGACCGAATTTTTTGCATTATAAATCCCGGACACACCTTCTAGATTGTATTTTTGCAGTTTTTGAAATTTCGAAAATGTTGATACTTTCTGGAAAAGCACCAAGACTCCAGCCTTGGAAAACTAAATTTTGGATTTAGACCGGATTTTTTGCATTATAAAACCCGAACACACTTTCTAGATAGTATTTTTTGCAGTTTTTGAAATTTCTAAAATGTTGACACTTTCTGAATAAGCACCAGGATTACAGCCTTGGAAAACTAACTTTGAAATTTGGATTCTAGACCGGATTTTTGAATTATAAATCCCGGACACACACTCTAGATAGTATTTTCGCAGTTTTTGAAATTTCGAAAATGTTGACTTTTTTTTGGAAAAACCCCAAGATTATAGCCTTGGAAAACTCAGCTTTGAAATTTGGATTTAGACCCGATTTTTTTTCATTATAAATCCCGGGTCACACCTTCTACATTGTGTTTTTGAGATATCGAAATTTTGACATGTTCTGGAAAAGAACCAAGACCACAGCCTTGAAAAACTCAACTTTGAAATTTTGAATTGAGACCGGATTTTTTGCACTATAAATCCCGGACACAACTTCTAGATTGTATTTTTGCAGTTTTTTGAAATTTCGAAAATTTTGACACTTTCTGCAAAAACACCGAGGAGTACCGCTTGGAAAACTCAACTTTGAAATTTTGGAATTAGACCGGATTTTTTGCATTATAAATTCCGGACACACCTTCTAGATAGTATTTTCGCAGCTTTTGAAATTTCGAAAATTTTGACAACTAACTGGAAAGCACCAAGACTACAACCTTGGAAAACTCAACTTTGAAATTTGGATTTAGACCGGATTTTTTTTAATTATAATACCGGACACACCCTCTAGTTAGTATTTTTGCAGTTTTTTAAATTTCGAAAATTTTGACATTTTTTGGAAAACCCCCAAGACTATAGCCTTGGAAAACTCAGCTTTCAAATTTTGGATTTAGACCGGTTTTTTTGCATTATAAATCCCGGACACGCCTTCTAGATTGTTTTTTTGAAGTTTTTGAAATTTTGAAAATTTTTACTTTCTGGGAAAAGCACAAGAATACAGCCTTGGAAAACTCAACTTTGAAATTTTGTATTTAGGTACCGGATTTTTGCATCAAAATCCCGGACACACCTTCTTGATAGAATTTTGAAATTTCGAAAATTTTGACTTTATGGAAAAGCACCAAGAATACAGCCTTTGAAAACTCAACATTGAAATTTTGTATTTAGACCGGATTTTTTGCATTATAAATCCCAGACCCACCTTTTAGATAGTATTTTTGCTGTTTTTGAAATTTCGAAAATTTTGACACATTCTGAAAAAGCACGAAGACTACAGCTTTGGCAAACTCATTTTGAAGTTTTGGATTTAGACCGGATTTTTGCATTATATATCCCGGACACACCTTCTGGATAGTATTTTTGCAGTTTTTGGAAATTCGAAAATTTGGACATTCTGGAAAAGCACCAAGACTACAGCCTTGGAAAACTCAACTTTGAAATTTTGGATTTAGACCGGGTTTTTTTTGCATTATAATTCCCGGGAACAAACTCTAGATAGTATTTTTGCAGTTTCTGAAATTTCGAAAATTTTGACATTTTTTGAAAAAACCAAAGGACTGTAGCCTTGTGAAAACTCAATTTTGAATTTTTTGGATTTAGACCGAATTTTTTGCATTATAAATCCGGGACACACCTTCTAGATTGTATTTTTGCAGTTTTTGAAATTTCGAAAATGTTGATACTTTCTGGAAAAAGCACCAAGACTACAGCCTTGGAAAACAAAACTTTGAAATTTTGGATTTAGACCGGATTTTTGGCATTATAAATCCCAGATACACCGTCTTGATAGCATTTCTGACGTTTTGAAATGTTAAAAATTTGGCATTCGTTGGAAAAACACCAAGAGTATCTACAGTTTTGGAAAAAAACTCAATTTTGAAATTTTAGATTGAGACCGGATTTTTTGCATTATAAATAACGGATACAACCTGTAGATAGAATTTTTGACGTTTTTGAAATCTTGAAAATTTTGACTTTTTTTTGGAAAAACCCGAAGAAAATAACACTTTTGGAAAACTCAGTTTTGAAATTTGGGATTCGGACCTGATATTTTGCATTATAAATAATGGAGACACTCTCTAGATAGAATTTTTGACGTTTTTGAAATTATGACATTTTTTGGAAAACAACAAGAATATAACCATGGAAAACTCAATTATGAAATTTTGGATTTAGACTTGAATTTTTGCATTATAATTCCCAGGTACAGCCTCTAGATAGTACTTTTTCACGTTTTTCAACTTTTGAAAATTTTGACTTTTTTTGGAAAAACACCAGGAATATATTTAGCCTTCGAAAACTCAAATTTTGGATTTACACCGGATTTTTTGCATTATAATTCCCGGATACACCCTCTAGATAGTACTTTTTCACGTTTTTGAACTTTTGAAAATTTTGATTTTTTTCGAAAACTCAATTTTGAAATTTTGGATTTAGACCGGATTGTTTGCATTATAAATCCCAGATGCACCCTCTAGATAGTATCTTTCACGGTTTTGAACTTTTGAAAATTTTGAAATATGTTTGGAAAAACAATAGGAATATATATAACCTTCGAAAACTCAATTTTGAAATTTTGGATTTAGACCGGATTTTTTGCATTATATAGAACGTCTGCAAAGAATGACAGAGGATACGATACCAAAGGTGGCATTGATGTATAATCCTGGAGGACGAAATTCGGTGGGAAGACCAAGAACAGACGTGAGATCGCAAGAAGCAAATTTGTAGTTAAAGTATTTTTTTAGATTACGAATGGATACGCATTTCATAACTTCAATTTAATTGTATAATCCTGCAAAAAAAATCACATAAAATCTGTAGCAAAAAAAATAATCACCACTGTATATACCATTTTTCTGGCTTGGTTTTCGAACTTCTAGACGTAAAATGCTACTTAAATGATAGAAAATAATATTACCTAAGAGAGGATACATTAATTATATTCATAAACTATTGCGTAAAATTATACATTAAAACAGATTGTTAATAATCCGCAGGTATAATCCGGATACGTTTGACACTGTCGGTGTGCTAGAAATTGGTGCGTTAATTTATCTCACTGTCATTGCATTTGATGGAGCACAAAGAAGTATGAAAACACAATACTTTAATTTTTGGAATATTATTACTCTTTTTTGCCAAACAAATGTTGATGTTGGGCTAGTGATTGTATCTAGTTCCAAGTTTTGTGGCTTCAAAACCTGGCCGCGGTAATTTGATTTTTGAGAAAGTAAAAGTCCGAACCTTCGGAAGGGAAGGAAAAGGAAAGGAAGATGGGGTGCCGTGTCTTAGACATACGACATACAAAAACTCCCGAAGCCTCGAAAAAGACTTTTGAACTAAATGACGCCCAGCAACTATAATGACCTTATATATTAAACTGCATCGATAACTAAAATATAAAATATGGCCACTTTTTTAAATCAACATTTTGTCTTTAAATTGTATAAATGCAGTCTACAGAGTGCGTACAGTATGTTATACACAAACCAGCAAATTCGGACTATTAGATGTAGGAGTTCATAAGTAACGAATATTAAAATTCGTTATAGCATTCACAGTTTTTGAAGTTTCGTAATACAATTCACTACACGCTTTTAAAATAAACCCTAGAATGTGCTAATTTAAAAACAGCAATATCCAACATTTCGGTGTAGGAGTTCATCTGAAATTAAAATTTACAAATCGTTCTTGCGGACGCAATTTTTCATGTTTCATGAGTGTATGCTTCTAAAATAAGACAGTGAAAGTATTACTTTTTAATCTGCAAAATCGCTTTAGAATTTGGTATTTTTTTATCTTTCACAACGAATCTCGAAACGAGCATTAATAATAAGCTGGGTACTATTTTAAAACAAGAGATACCAGAATATCTGCTGTAGGAGTTATTCGAAACGGATATTAAAAAATGGTCTAACTGTATTAATATAAATCTCGGATACACCCCCAAGTTGTATTTTTTCAGTTTTCAAAATTTCTAAAAAAATGTTTTTTTTTTGGTAAAACTAATTTCGAAAATTTTGGTTTAGAAATGATTTTTGGCATTATACATCCTGGACACATACTCTAAGTTGTATTTTTGCACTTTTCAAAATTTCTAAAAATTTGACCTTTGTTGGAAAATCTCCAAGAATATAGCCTTGGAAAACTCAATTTTGAAAATTTTGATTTAGACCGTATTTTTTGCATTATAAGTTCCAAGAAAACACCCTATAGATTTAATTTTTGTAGTTATCATCATTTAGAAAAAATGTCATTTTTGTCAAAAAAACACCAATACTATAGACTTGCAAAAGTCAATTTTCGAATTTTTAATTCACACCGGATTTTTTGCATTACTAATCACTTACACGCCATAGATTGTAATTTTTGAGATTTCAATATTTCTGAAATTGTGTAATTATTGGAAAAAAATTGCTGGTCCATAGCTTGGTAAACTCAATTTTTCCAAGGCTGTAGTCTTGGTGCTTATCCAGAAAGTGTCAAAATTTTCAAAATTTCGAAAACTGCAAAGATACAATCTAGAGGATTTTGTCCGGGATTTATAATGCAAAAAAAATCCGGTCTAACCCCAAATTTACAAGCTTGAGTTTGCCAAGGCTATAAGTCTTTGGGGTTTTTCCAAAAAAATGTGAAATTTTCGACATTTCAAAAACTGCAAAAATACAATCTAGAAGCTGTGTCCGAGATTTATAATGCAAAAATTCCGGTCTAGATCCAAAATTTCAAAGTTTAGTTTTCCAAGGCTGTAGTCTTGGTTCTTTTCCAGAAAGTGCCAAAATATTCGATATTTCAAAAACGTCAAAATACAATCTAGAAGGTGTGTCCGGGATTTATAATGCAAAAAATCCGGTCTGAATCCAAAATTTCAAAGTTGAGTTTTCCAAGGCTGTAGTCTTGGTTCTTTTCCAGAAAGTGCCAAAATATTCGATATTTCAAAAACGTCAAAATACAATCTAGAAGGTGTGTCCGGGATTTATAATGCAAAAAATCCGGTCTGAATCCAAAATTTCAAAGTTGAGTTTTCCAAGGCTGTATTCTTAGTGCTTTTCCAGAAGGTCAAAGTTTTCGGAATTTCAAAAACTGCAAAAATACAATCTAGAAGGTGTGTCCGGGATTTACAGCCTTGGAGAACTCAACTTTGAAATTTGGAATTAGACCGGATTTTTTGCATTATAAATCCCAGACACACCCTATAGATAGTATATTTCCAGTTTTTGAAATTTCGAAAATTTCGACATTTTTTGGAAAAACCCCAAGACTATAGGCTTGGAAAACTCAATTTTGAAATTTTGGATTTAGAACGAATTTTTTGCATTATAAATCCCGGACACTACTTCTAGATTGTATTTTTGCAGTTTTTGAAATTTCGAAAATTTTGACACTATCTGGAAAAGCACCAAGACTCCAGCCTTGGAAAACTAAATTTTGGATTTAGACCGGATTTTTTGCATTATAAAACCCGAACACACTTTCTAGATAGTATTTTTGCAGTTTTTGAAATTTCTAAAATGTTGACACTTTCTGAATAAGCACCAGGATTACAGCCTTGGAAAACTAAACTTTGAAATTTTGGATCTAGACCGGATTTTTTGAATTATAAATCCCGGACACACACTCTAGATAGTATTTTCGCAGTTTTTGAAATTTCGAAAATGTTGACTTTTTTTTGGAAAAACCCCAAGATTATAGCCTTGGAAAACTCAGCTTTGAAATTTTGGATTTAGACCCGATTTTTTTCATTATAAATCCCGGTCACACCTTCTACATTGTGTTTTTGAGATATCGAAAATTTTGACATGTTCTGGAAAAGAACCAAGACCACAGCCTTGAAAAACTCAACTTTGAAATTTTGAATTGAGACCGGATTTTTTGCACTATAAATCCCGGACACAACTTCTAGATTGTATTTTTGCAGTTTTTGAAATTTCGAAAATTTTAACACTTTCTGCAAAAACACCGAGAGTACAGCCTTGGAAAACTCAACTTTGAAATTTTGGAATTAGACCGGATTTTTTGCATTATAAATTCCGGACACACCTTCTAGATAGTATTTTCGCAGCTTTTGAAATTTCGAAAATTTTGACACTAACTGGAAAAGCACCAAGACTACAACCTTGGAAAACTCAACTTTGAAATTTTGGATTTAGACCGGATTTTTTTAATTATAAATACCGGACACACCCTCTAGTTAGTATTTTTGCAGTTTTTTAAATTTCGAAAATTTTGACATTTTTGGAAAAACCCCCAAGACTATAGCCTTGGAAAACTCAGCTTTCAAATTTTGGATTTAGACCGGTTTTTTTGCATTATAAATCCCGGACACGCCTTCTAGATTGTATTTTTGCAGTTTTTGAAATTTCGAAAATTTTGACTTTCTGGAAAAGCACCAAGAATACAGCCTTGGAAAACTCAACTTTGAAATTTTGTATTTAGACCGGATTTTTTGCATCATAAATCCCGGACACACCTTCTTGATTGAATTTTTGAAATTTCGAAAATTTTGACTTTATGGAAAAGCACCAAGAATACAGCCTTTGAAAACTCAACATTGAAATTTTGTATTTAGACCGGATTTTTTGCATTATAAATCCCAGACCCACCTTTTAGATAGTATTTTTGCTGTTTTTGAAATTTCGAAAATTTTGACACATTCTGAAAAAGCACGAAGACTACAGCTTTGGCAAACTCAATTTTGAAGTTTTGGATTTAGACCGGATTTTTTGCATTATAAATCCCGGACACACCTTCTGGATAGTATTTTTGCAGTTTTTGAAATTCGAAAATTTGGACATTCTGGAAAAGCACCAAGACTACAGCCTTGGAAAACTCAACTTTGAAATTTTGGATTTAGACCGGGTTTTTTTTGCATTATAATTCCCGGGAACAAACTCTAGATAGTATTTTTGCAGTTTCTGAAATTTCGAAAATTTTGACATTTTTTGAAAAAACCAAAGACTATAGCCTTGAAAACTCAATTTTGAATTTTTGGATTTAGACCGAATTTTTTGCATTATAAATCCCGGACACACCTTCTAGATTGTATTTTTGCAGTTTTTGAAATTTCGAAAATGTTGATACTTTCTGGAAAAGCACCAAGACTACAGCCTTGGAAAACAAAACTTTGAAATTTTGGATTTAGACCGGATTTTTTGCATTATAAATCCCAGATACACCGTCTTGATAGTATTTCTGACGTTTTGAAATGTTAAAAATTTTTGGCATTCGTTGGAAAAACACCAAGAGTATATACAGTTTTGGAAAAACTCAATTTTGAAATTTTAGATTGAGACCGGATTTTTTGCATTATAAATAACGGATACAACCTGTAGATAGAATTTTTGACGTTTTTGAAATCTTGAAAATTTTGACTTTTTTTTGGAAAAACCCGAAGAAAATAAGTTTTGGAAAACTCAGTTTTGAAATTTGGGATTCGGACCGGATATTTTGCATTATAAATAATGGAGACACCCTCTAGATAGAATTTTTGACGTTTTTGAAATTATGACATTTTTTGGAAAACAACAAGAATATAACCATGGAAAACTCAATTATGAAATTTTGGATTTAGACTTGAATTTTTGCATTATAATTCCCAGGTACAGCCTCTAGATAGTACTTTTTCACGTTTTTCAACTTTTGAAAATTTTGACTTTTTTTGGAAAAACACCAGGAATATATTTAGCCTTCGAAAACTCAAATTTTGGATCACCGGATTTTTTGCATTATAATTCCCGGATACACCCTCTAGATAGTACTTTTTCACGTTTTTGAACTTTTGAAAATTTTGATTTTTTTCGAAAACTCAATTTTGAAATTTTGGATTTAGACCGGATTGTTTGCATTATAAATCCCAGATGCACCCTCTAGATAGTATCTTTCACGGTTTTGAACTTTTGAAAATTTTGAAATATGTTTGGAAAAACAATAGGAATATATATAACCTTCGAAAACTCAATTTTGAAATTTTGGATTTAGACCGGATTTTTTTTGCATTATATAGAACGTCTGCAAAGAAATGACAGAGGATACGATACCAAAGGTGGCATTGATGTATAATCCTGGAGGGACGAAATTCGGTGGGAAGACCAAGAACAGACGTGAGATCGCAAGAAGCAAATTTGTAGTTAAAGTATTTTTTTAGATTACGAATGGATACGCATTTCATAACTTCAATTTAATTGTATAATCCTGCAAAAAAAATCACATAAAAATCTGTAGCAAAAAAAATAATCACCACTGTATATACCATTTTTCTGGCTTGGTTTTCGAACTTCTAGACGTAAAATGCTACTTAAATGATAGAAAATAATATTACCTAAGAGAGGATACATTAATTATATTCATTAACTATTGCGTAAAATTATACATTAAAACAGATTGTTAATAATCCGCAGGTATAATCCGGATACGTTTGACACTGTCGGTGTGCTAGAAATTGGTGCGTTAATTTATCTCACTGTCATTGCATTTGATGGAGCACAAAGAAGTATGAAAACACAATACTTTAATTTTTGGAATATTATTACTCTTTTTTGCCAAACAAATGTTGATGTTGGGCTAGTGATTGTATCTAGTTCCAAGTTTTGTGGCTTCAAAACCTGGCCGCGGTAATTTGATTTTTGAGAAAGTAAAAGTCCGAACCTTCGGAAGGGAAGGAAAAGGAAAGGAAGATGGGGTGCCGTGTCTTAGACATACGATACAAAAACTCCCGAAGCCTCGAAAAAGACTTTTGAACTAAATGACGCCCAGCAACTATAATGACCTTATATATTAAACTGCATCGATAACTAAAATAATAAAATATGGCCACTTTTTTAAATCAACATTTTGTCTTTAAATTGTATAAATGCAGTCTACAGAGTGCGTACAGTATGTTATACCAAAACCAGCAAATTCGGACTATTAGATGTAGGAGTTCATAAGTAACGAATATTAAAATTCGTTATAGCATTCACAGTTTTTGAAGTTTCGTAATACAATTCACTACACGCTTTTAAAATAAACCCTAGAATGTGCTAATTTAAAAACAGCAATATCCAACATTTCGGTGTAGGAGTTCATCTGAAATTAAAATTTACAAATCGTTCTTGCGGACGCAATTTTTCATGTTTCATGAGTGTATGCTTCTAAAATAAGACAGTGAAAGTATTACTTTTTAATCTGCAAAATCGCTTTAGAATTTGGTATTTTTTTATCTTTCACAACGAATCTCGAAACGAGCATTAATAATAAGCTGGGTACTATTTTAAAACAAGAGATACCAGAATATCTGCTGTAGGAGTTATTCGAAACGGATATTAAAAATAGGTCTAACTGTATTAATATAAATCTCGGATACACCCCCAAGTTGTATTTTTTCAGTTTTCAAAATTTCTAAAAAAATGTTTTTTTTTTGGTAAAACTAATTTCGAAAATTTTGGTTTAGAAATGATTTTTGGCATTATACATCCTGGACACATACTCTAAGTTGTATTTTTGCACTTTTCAAAATTTCTAAAAATTTGACCTTTGTTGGAAAATCTCCAAGAATATAGCCTTGGAAAACTCAATTTTGAAAATTTTGATTTAGACCGTATTTTTTGCATTATAAGTTCCAAGAAACACCCTATAGATTTAATTTTTGTAGTTATCATCATTTAGAAAAAAAAGTCATTTTTGTCAAAAAAAAGCACCAATACTATAGACTTGCAAAAGTCAATTTTCGAATTTTTAATTCACACCGGATTTTTTGCATTACTAATCACTTACACCCCATAGATTGTAATTTTTGAGATTTCAATATTTCTGAAATTGTGTAATTATTGGAAAAAAATTGCTGGTCCATAGCTTGGTAAACTCAATTTTTCCAAGGCTGTAGTCTTGGTGCTTATCCAGAAAGTGTCAAAATTTTCAAAATTTCAAAAACTGCAAAGATACATCTAGAAGATCTGTCCGGGATTTATAATGCAAAAAATTCGGTCTAAATCCAAAATTACAAAATTGAGTTTTCCAAGGCTACGAGTCTTGGGGTTTTTTCCAAAAAATGTCAAATTTTCGAAATTTCAAAAACTGCAAAAATACTATCTAGAGGGTGTGTCTGGGATTTATAATGCAAAAATTCCGGTCTAGATCCAAAATTTCAAAGTTTAGTTTTCCAAGGCTGTAGTCTTGGTTCTTTTCCAGAAAGTGCCAAAATATTCGATATTTCAAAAACGTCAAAATACAATCTAGAAGGTGTGTCCGGGATTTATAATGCAAAAAATCCGGTCTGAATCCAAAATTTCAAAGTTGAGTTTTCCAAGGCTGTAGTCTTGGTTCTTTTCCAGAAAGTGCCAAAATATTCGATATTTCAAAAACGTCAAAATACAATCTAGAAGGTGTGTCCGGGATTTATAATGCAAAAAATCCGGTCTGAATCCAAAATTTCAAAGTTGAGTTTTCCAAGGCTGTATTCTTAGTGCTTTTCCAGAAGGTCAAAGTTTTCGGAATTTCAAAAACTGCAAAAATACAATCTAGAAGGTGTGTCCGGGATTTACAGCCTTGGAGAACTCAACTTTGAAATTTTGGAATTAGACCGGATTTTTTGCATTATAAATCCCAGACACACCCTATAGATAGTATATTTCCAGTTTTTGAAATTTCGAAAATTTCGACATTTTTTGGAAAAACCCCAAGACTATAGGCTTGGAAAAACTCATTTTGAAATTTTGATTTAGAACGAATTTTTTGCATTATAAATCCCGGACACTACTTCTAGATTGTATTTTTGCAGTTTTTGAAATTTCGAAAATTTTGACACTATCTGGAAAAGCACCAAGACTCCAGCCTTGGAAAACTAAATTTTGGATTTAGACCGGATTTTTTGCATTATAAAACCCGAACACACTTTCTAGATAGTATTTTTGCAGTTTTTGAAATTTCTAAAATGTTGACACTTTCTGAATAAGCACCAGGATTACAGCCTTGGAAAACTAAACTTTGAAATTTTGGATCTAGACCGGATTTTTTGAATTATAAATCCCGGACCAACACTCTAGATAGTATTTTCGCAGTTTTGAAATTTCGAAATTTCGAAAATGTTGACTTTTTTTTGGAAAAACCCCAAGATTATAGCCTTGGAAAACTCAGCTTTGAAATTTTTGGATTTAGACCCGATTTTTTTCATTATAAATCCCGGTCACACCTTCTACATTGTGTTTTTGAGATATCGAAAATTTTGACATGTTCTGGAAAAGAACCAAGACCACAGCCTTGAAAAACTCAACTTTGAAATTTTGAATTGAGACCGGATTTTTTGCACTATAAATCCCGGACACAACTTCTAGATTGTATTTTTGCAGTTTTTGAAATTTCGAAAATTTTGACACTTTCTGCAAAAACACCGAGAGTACAGCCTTGGAAAACTCAACTTTGAAATTTTGGAATTAGACCGGATTTTTTGCATTATAAATTCCGGACACACCTTCTAGATAGTATTTTCGCAGCTTTTGAAATTTCGAAAATTTTGACACTAACTGGAAAAGCACCAAGACTACAACCTTGGAAAACTCAACTTTGAAATTTTGGATTTAGACCGGATTTTTTTAATTATAAATACCGGACACACCCTCTAGTTAGTATTTTTGCAGTTTTTTAAATTTCGAAAATTTTGACATTTTTTGGAAAACCCCCAAGACTATAGCCTTGGAAAACTCAGCTTTCAAATTTTGGATTTAGACCGGTTTTTTTGCATTATAAATCCCGGGACACGACTTCTAGATTGTATTTTTTGCAGTTTTTGAAATTTCGAAAATTTGACTTTCTGTAAAAGCACCAAGAATACAGCCTTTGGAAAACTCAACTTTGAAATTTTGTATTTAGACCGGATTTTTTGCATCATAAATCCCGGACAACACCTTCTTGATTGAATTTTTGAAATTTCGAAAATTTTGTACTTTATGGAAAAGCACCAAGAATACAGCCTTTGAAAACTCAACATTGAAATTTTGTATTTAGACCGGATTTTTTGCCATTAAAAATCCCAGACCCACCTTTTAGATAGTATTTTTGCTGTTTTTGAAATTTCGAAAAATTTGACACATTCTGAAAAAGCACGAAGACTACAGCTTTGGCAAAATCAATTTTGAAGTTTTGGATTTAGACCGGATTTTTGCATTATAAATCCCGGACACACCTTCTGGATAGTATTTTTGCAGTTTTTGAAATTCGAAAATTTGGACATTCTGGAAAAGCACCAAGACTACAGCCTTGGAAAACTCAACTTTGAAATTTTGGATTTAGACCGGGTTTTTTTTGCATTATAATTCCCGGGAACAAACTCTAGATAGTATTTTTGCAGTTTCTGAAATTTCGAAAATTTTGACATTTTTTGAAAAAACCAAAAGACTATAGCCTTGAAAACTCAATTTTGAATTTTTGGATTTAGACCGAATTTTTTGCATTATAAATCCCGGACACCTTCTAGATTGTATTTTTGCAGTTTTTGAAATTTCGAAAATGTTGATACTTTCTGGAAAAGCACCAAGACTACAGCCTTGGAAAACAAAACTTTGAAATTTTGGATTTTAAGACCGGATTTTTTTGCATTATAAATCCCAGATACACCGTCTTGATAGTATTTCTTGACGTTTTGAAATGTTAAAATTTTGGCATTCGTTGGAAAAACACCAAGAGTATATACAGTTTTGGAAAAACTCAATTTTGAAATTTTAGATTGAGACCGGATTTTTTGCATTATAAATAACGGATACAACCTGTAGATAGAATTTTTGACGTTTTGAAATCTTGAAAATTTTGACTTTTTTTTTGGAAAAACCCGAAGAAAATAACAGTTTGGAAAACTCAGTTTTGAAATTTGGGATTCGGACCGGATATTTTGCATTATAAATAATGGAGACACCCTCTAGATAGAATTTTTGACGTTTTTGAAATTATGACATTTTTTGGAAAACAACAAGAATATAACTATGGAAAACTCAATTATGAAATTTTGGATTTAGACTTGAATTTTTGCATTATAATTCCCAGGTACAGCCTCTAGATAGTACTTTTTCACGTTTTTCAACTTTTGAAAATTTTGACTTTTTTTGGAAAAACACCAGTAATATATTTAGCCTTCGAAAACTCAAATTTTGGATTTACAAACACCGGATTTTTTTGAATTATAATTCCCGGATACACCCTCTAGATAGTACTTTTTCACGTTTTTGAACTTTTGAAAATTTTGATTTTTTTCGAAAACTCAATTTTGAAATTTTGGATTTACACCGGATTGTTTGCATTATAAATCCCAGATGCACCCTCTAGATAGTATCTTTCACGGTTTTGAACTTTTGAAAATTTTGAAATATGTTTGGAAAAACAATAGGAATATATATAACCTTCGAAAACTCAATTTTGAAATTTTGGATTTAGACCGGATTTTTTGCATTATATAGAACGTCTGCAAAGAATGACAGAGGATACGATACCAAAGGTGGCATTGATGTATAATCCTGGAGGACGAAATTCGGTGGGAAGACCAAGAACAGACGTGAGATCGCAAGAAGCAAATTTGTAGTTAAAGTATTTTTTTAGATTACGAATGGATACGCATTTCATAACTTCAATTTAATTGTATAATCCTGCAAAAAAAATCACATAAAAATCTGTAGCAAAAAAAATAATCACCACTGTATATACCATTTTTCTGGCTTGGTTTTCGAACTTCTAGACGTAAAATGCTACTTAAATGATAGAAAATAATATTACCTAAGAGAGGATACATTAATTATATTCATAAACTATTGCGTAAAATTATACATTAAAACAGATTGTTAATAATCCGCAGGTATAATCCGGATACGTTTGACACTGTCGGTGTGCTAGAAATTGGTGCGTTAATTTATCTCACTGTCATTGCATTTGATGGAGCACAAAGAAGTATGAAAACACAATACTTTAATTTTTGGAATATTATTACTCTTTTTTAGCCAAACAAATGTTGATGTTGGGCTAGTGATTGTATCTAGTTCCAAGTTTTGTGGCTTCAAAACCTGGGCCGCGGTAATTTGATTTTTGAGAAAGTAAAAGTCCGAACCTTCGGAAGGGAAGGAAAAGGAAAGGAAGATGGGGTGCCGTGTCTTAGACATACGAATACAAAAACGCCCGAAAGCCTCGAAAAAGACTTTTGGAACTAAATGACGCCCAGCAACTATAATGACCTTATATATTAAACTGCATCGATAACTAAAATAATAAAATATGGCCACTTTTTTTAAATCAACATTTTGTCTTTAAATTGTATAAATGCAGTCTACAGAGTGCGTACAGTATGTTAAACCAAAACCAGCAAATTCGGACTATTAGATGTAGGAGTTCATAAGTAACGAATATTAAAATTCGTTATAGCATTCACAGTTTTTGAAGTTTCGTAATACAATTCACTACACGCCTTTAAAATAAACCCTAGAATGTGCTAATTTAAAAACAGCAATATCCCACATTTCGGTGTAGGAGTTCATCTGAAATTAAAATTTACAAATCGTTCTTGCGGACGCAATTTTTCATGTTTCATGAGTGTATGCTTCTAAAATAAGACAGTGAAAGTATTACTTTTTAATCTGCAAAATCGCTTTAGAATTTGGTATTTTTTTATCTTTCACAACGAATCTCGAAACGAGCATTAATAATAAGCTGGGTACTATTTTAAAACAAGAGATACCAGAATATCTGCTGTAGGAGTTATTCGAAACGGATATTAAAAATAGGTCTAACTGTATCAATATAAATCTCGGATACACCCCCAAGTTGTATTTTTTCAGTTTTCAAAATTTCTAAAAAATTGTTTTTTTTTTTGGTAAAACTAATTTCGAAAATTTTGGTTTAGAAATGATTTTTGGCATTATACATCCTGGACACATACTCTAAGTTAATATTTTTGCCAATTTCAAAATTTGCTAAAAAATTTGTCCTTTGTTGGAAAATCTCCAAGAAAATAGCCTTGGAAAACTCAATTTTTGAAAATTTTGATTTAGACCGTGTTGTTTGCATTATAAATTCCAACAAACACCCTATAGATGTAATTTTTGTAGTTATCATCATTTAGAAAAAAAAAGATCATTTTTGTCAAAAAAAAGCCCACAACTAGAGACTTGCAAAAGTCCAATTTTCGAATTTTTAATTAACACACCGATTTGTTGCATTACTAATCACTTACACCCATAGATTGTAATTTTTGAGATTTCAATATTTCTGAAATTGTGTAATTATTGGAAAAAAAATTGCTGGTCCATAGCTTTGGTAAAACTCAATTTTTTTCCAAGGCCTGTAGTCTTGGTGCTTATCCAGAAAGTGTTCAAAATTTTTCAAAATTTCAAAAAAAACTGCAAAGATACAATCCGGGATTTTATACTGCAACAAATTCGGTCTAAATCCACAATTACAAAATTGAGTTTTCCAAGGCTACGAGTCTTGGGGTTTTTTTCCAAAAATGTCAAATTTTCGAAATTTCAAAAACTGCAAAAATACAATCTAGAGGTGTGTGTCTGGTAATTTATAATGCAAAAATTCCGGTCTAGATCCAAAATTTCAAAGTTTAGTTTCGCAAGGCTTTATTCTTGGTTCTTTTCCAGACAGTGCCAAAATATTCGATATTTCAAAAACGTCAAAATACAATCTAGAAGGTGTGTCCGGGATTTATAATGCAAAAAATCCGGTCCTGAATCCAAAATTTCAAAGTTGAGTTTTCCAAGGCTGTCGTCTTGGTTCTTTTTCCAGAAAGTGCCAAAATATTCTATATTTCAAAAACGTCAAAATACAATTAGATCTAGAAGGTGTTTCCGGGATTTATAATGCAAAAAATCCTGTCTGAATTACCAAAATTTCAAAGTTGAGTTTTCCAAGGCTGTATTCTTAGTGCTTTTCCAGAAGTTTCAAAGTTTTCGGAATTTCAAAAACTGCAAAAATACAATCTAGAAGGTGTGTCCGGGATTTACAAGCCTTGGAGAACTCAACTTTGAAATTTTGGAATTAGACCGGATTTTTTGCATTATAAATCCCATACACAACCCTAATAGATGGTATATTTCCAGTTTTTGAAATTTTCGAAAATTTCGACATTTTTTTGGAAAAACCCCAAGACCTAGAGGCTGGGAAAACTCAATTTTGAAATTTTGGATTTAGAACGAATTTTTTTGCATTAATACATCCCGGACACTACTTCTAGATTGTATTGTTGCAGTTTTTTGAATTTCGAAAATTTTGACACTTTCTTCTCAAAACACCTAGAGGACGCCTTGACAAGACTCAACTACTTGAAATTTGGGAAATTAGACCGGAATGTTTTTGTCATTATAAAATCCGGACAGACACCTTCTAGATAGTATTTTCGCAGTCTTTTGGAAATTTACGAAAATTTTGACACTAACTGAAAAAGCACCAAGACTACAACCTTGGAAAACTCAACTTTGAAATTTTGGATTTAGACCGGATTTGTTGTAATTATAAATACCGGACACACCCTCTAGTTAGTATTTTTGCTTTTGAGTTTTTTAAATTTCGAAAATTTTTGACATTTTTTTGGAAAACCCCCAAGACTATAGCCTTTGGAAAACTCAGCTTTCCAATTTTGGATTTAGAGACAAGACCGTTTTTTTTGCATTCATAAATCCCGGACACCGCCTTCTAGATTTGTATTTTTGCATTTTTGAAATTTCGAAAATTTTGACTTTCCTGGAAAAGCACACAAGAATACCTCCTTGGAAAACTCAACTTTGAAATTTGTATTTAGACCGGATTTTTTTGCACTATACATCCCGGACACAACTTCTAGATGTATTTTTGCAGTTTTTTTGAAATTTCGAACATTTTACACTTTCTGCAAAAACAACCGAGAGTACAGGCCTTGGAAAACTCTAACATTGAAATTTTTGTATTTAGACCGGAATTTTTTGCATTAATAATCCCAGACCCACCTTTTAGATAGTATTTTGGCTGTTTTTGAAATTTCTGGGAAAAATTTTGACACATTTTAAAAAGCACGAAGACTACCGCTTTTGGCAAACTACATTTTTAAGTTTTGGATTTAGACCGGATTTTTTGCATTATAAATCCCGGACACACCTTCTGGATAGTATTTTTGCAGTTTTTGAAATTTCGAAAATTTGGACATTCTGGAAAAGCACCAAGACTACAGCCTTGGAAAACTCAACTTTGAATTTTGGATTTAGACCGGGTTTTTTTGCATTATGATTCCCGGGAACAAACTTCTAGATAGTATTTTTGCAGTTTTCTGAAATTTCGAAAATTTTGACATTTTTTGAAAAAACCAAAAGACTATAGCCTTGGAAAACTCAATTTTTGAATTTTTGGATTTAGACCGAATTTTTTGCATTATAAATCCGGACACACATTCTAGATTGTATTTTTGCAGTTTTTGAAATTTCGAAAATGTTGATACTTTCTGGAAAAGCACCAAGACTCCAGCCTTGGAAAAACTCGAAATTTTGGATTTAGACCGGATTTTTTGCATTATAAAATCCCGAACACACACTTTCTAGATAGTATTTTTGCAGTTTTTTGAAATTTCTAAAATGTTGACACTTTCTGAATAAGCACCAGGATATTTACAGCCTTGGAAAACTAAACTTTGAAATTTTGGATCTAGACCGGATTTTTTGAATTATAAATCCCGGACACACACTCTAGATAGTATTTTCGCGGTTTTTGAAATTTCGAAAATGTTGACTTTTTTTTGGAAAAACCCCAAGATTATAGCCTTGGAAAACTCAGCTTTGAAATTTTGGATTTAGACCCGATTTTTTTTCATTATAAATCCCGGGTCACACCTTCTACATTGTGTTTTTGAGATATCGAAATTTTGACATGTTCTGGAAAAGAACCAAGAACCATAGCCTTGAAAAACTCAACTTTGAAATTTTGAATTGAGACCGGATTTTTTGCACTATAAATCCCGGACACAACTTCTAGATTGTATTTTTGCAGTTTTTGAAATTTCGAAAATTTTGACACTTTCTGCAAAAACACCAAGAGTACAGCCTTGGAAAACTCAACTTTGAAATTTTGGAATTAGACCGGATTTTTTGCATTATAAATTCCGGACACACCTTCTAGATAGTATTTTCGCAGCTTTTGAAATTTCGAAAATTTTGACACTAACTGGAAAGCACCAAGACTACAACCTTGGAAAACTCAACTTTGAAATTTTGGATTTAGACCGGATTTTTTTAATTATAAATACCGGACACACCCTCTAGTTAGTATTTTTGCAGTTTTTTAAAATTTCGAAAATTTTGACATTTTTTGGAAAAACCCCAAGACTATAGCCTTGGAAAACTCAAGCCTTTCAAATTTTGGATTTAGACCGGTATTTTTTGCATTAATAAATCCCGGACACACGCCTTCTAGATTGTTTTTTTGAAGTTTTTGAAATTTTGAAAATTTTTACTTTTCTGGAAAAGCAACAAGAATACAGCCTTGGAAAACTCAACTTTGAAATTTTGTATTTAGACCGGATTTTTTGCATCATAAATCCCGGACACACAAAACCTTCTTGATAGAATTTTTGAAATTTCGAAAATTTTGACTTTAATGGAAAAGCACCAAGAATACAGCCTTTGAAAACTCAACATTGAAATTTTGTATTTAGACCGGATTTTTTGCATTATAAATTCCCAGACCCACCGTTTAGATAGTATTTTTGCTGTTTTTGAAATTTCGAAAATTTTGACACATTCTGAAAAAGCACGAAGACTACAGCTTTGGCAATCTCAATTTTGAAGTTTTGGATTTAGACCGGATTTTTTGCATTATAAATCCCGGACACACCCTCTAGATAGTATTTTTGCAGTTTTTGAAATTTCGAAAATTTTGACATTTCTTCTGGAAAAACACCAAGACCTACAGCCTTGGAAAACTCAACTTTGAAATTTTGGATTTAGACCGGGTTTTTTTTGCATTATAATTCCCGGGAACACCCTCTAGATAGTATTTTTGCAGTTTCTTCTGAAATTTCGAAAATTTTGACATTTTTTTGAAAAAAACCAAGACTGTAGCCTTGGAAAACTCGATTTTGAAATTTTGGATTTAGACCGGATTTTTTGCATTATAAATCCCGGACACACCTTCTAGATAGTATTTTTGCAGTTTTTGAAATTTCGAAAATTTTGACATTTTTTGGAAAAACACCAAGACTATATCCTTGGAAAACTCAATTTTGAAATTTTGGATTTAGACCGGATTTTTTGCATTATAAATCCCGGACACACCCTCTAGATAGTATTTTTGCAGTTTTTGAAATTTCGAAAATTTTGACATTTGTTGGAAAAACACCAAGACTATAGCCTTGGAAAACTCGATTTTGAAATTTTGGATTTAGACCGGATATTTTGCATTATAAATCCGGGACACACCCTCTAGATAGTATTTTTGCAATTTTTCAAAATTTCGAAAATTTTTATACTTTTTTGGAAAAACACCGAATACTATAGCACTTTTGGAAAACTCAATTTTGAAATTTTGGATTTAGACCGGATTTTTTGCATTATACATACCGGACACACCCTCCAGAAAATATGTTTGCAGTTTTTGTAATTTCGAAAATTTTGACATTTTTTGGAAAAGCCCCAGGATATAGCCTTGGAAAACTCAATTTTGACATTTTGGATTTAGACCGGATTTTTTGCATTATAGATCCCGGTTCACACACTCTAGACAGTATTTTTGCACGTTTTTCAAATTACAAAAATTTTGACATTTTTTTGTAAAAACACGTTGGATATATTGAGATTTCGAAAATTCAAATTTTGGATTTAGACCGGATTTTTTAATTATAAATCCCGGACACACCCTCTAGATAGTATATTTGCACGTTTTTGAAATTTCGAGAATTTTGATTTTTTCGAAAACTCAATTTTGAAATTTTGGATTTAGACCGGATTGTTTGCATTATAAATCCCAGATGCACCCTCTAGATAGTATCTTTCACGGTTTTGAACTTTTGAAAATTTTTGAAATATGTTTGGAAAAACAATAGGAATATATATAACCTTCGAAAATCAATTTGAAATTTTGGATTTAGACCGGATTTTTTGCATTATATAGAACGTCTGCAAAGAATGACAGAGGATACGATACCAAAGGTGGCATTGATGTATAATCCTGGAGGACGAAATTCGGTGGGAAGACCAAGAACAGACGTGAGATCGCAAGAAGCAAATTTGTAGTTAAAGTATTTTTTTAGATTACGAATGGATACGCATTTCATAACTTCAATTTAATTTGTATAATCCTGCAAAAAAAATCACATAAAATCTGTAGCAAAAAAAATAATCACCACTGTATATACCATTTTTCTGGCTTGGTTTTTCGAACTTCTAGACGTAAAATGCTACTTAAATGATAGAAAATAATATTACCTAAGAGAGGATACATTAATTATATTCATAAACTATTGCGTAAAATTATACATTAAAACAGATTGTTAATAATCCGCAGGTATAATCCGGATACGTTTGACACTGTCGGTGTGTGCTAGAAATTGGTGCGTTAATTTATCTCACTGTCATTGCATTTGATGGAGCACAAAGAAGTATGAAAAACACAATACTTTAATTTTTGGAATATTATTACTCTTTTTTGCCAAACAAATGTTGATGTTGGGCTAGTGATTGTATCTAGTTCCAAGTTTTGTGGCTTCAAAACCTGGCCGCGTAATTTGATTTTGAGAAAGTAAAAGTCCGAACCTTCGGAAGGGAAGGAAAAGGAAAGGAAGATGGGGTGCCGTGTCTTAGACATACGACATACAAAAACTCCCGAAGCCTCGAAAAAGACTTTTGAACTAAATGACGCCCAGCAACTATAATGACCTTATATATTAAACTGCATCGATAACTAAAATAATAAAATATGGCCACTTTTTTAAATCAACATTTTGTCTTTAAATTGTATAAATGCAGTCTACAGAGTGCGTACAGTATGTTATACCAAAACCAGCAAATTCGGACTATTAGATGTAGGAGTTCATAAGTAACGAATATTAAAATTCGTTATAGCATTCACAGTTTTGAAGTTTCGTAATACAATTCACTACACGCTTTTAAAATAAAACCCTAGAATGTGCTAATTTAAAAACAGCAATATCCAACATTTCGGTGTAGGAGTTCATCTGAAATTAAAAATTTACAAATCGTTCTTGCGGACGCAATTTTTCATGTTTCATGAGTGTATGCTTCTAAATAAGACAGTGAAATATTACTTTTTAATCTGCAAAATCGCTTTAGAATTTGGTATTTTTTTATCTTTCACAACGAATCTCGAAACGAGCATTAATAATAAGCTGGGTACTATTTTAAAACAAGAGATACCAGAATATCTGCTGTAGGAGTTATTCGAAACGGATATTAAAAATAGGTCTAACTGTATTAATATAAATCTCGGATACACCCCCAAGTTGTATTTTTTCAGTTTTCAAAAATTTCTAAAAAAATGTTTTTTTTTTGGTAAAACTAATTTCGAAAATTTTGGTTTAGAAATGATTTTTGGCATTATACATC
>JASPKZ010004387.1:0-55175 GCA_030220185.1 Diploptera punctata | reverse complement strand
AAAAGAAGATGGAATCCGAAAAGAGTGTTTAAAAATGCATTGTGAAAATTTAGCGAATAGAACCAAAAAAAAAAAATCCGGAATTTGTTAACAATTTTAAATGTTTTGTGTTATTTCGCGATTCATAAATGCTTTTCTTTTGGTTCTAGGAAGTGAAGTTAAGAAATGTTACAAGAAAATGACAAAATTAGAGGATTTCGCGTTATCGCGACTCCCGAATTTCACGGATCTCTAGTTATAATACAAGGAGTGCCAGCAGAGAATATCGGACCAATCATATGCCCTTGAAATCACTAGTGAAAATGACATCACTGTAATAGAAATGTGTCAGTAAATTGCAGACCATGATACCAACTAATTTAGAATATTTTAGTCCTATTTATGTTATCGATACTTTTAAAATTCATGACCAAACACCGTTGACGTCACTATGTAATATTTATAATGTAAAAATAGAGTACCTGAGATCTCAATCTTCCTCAACTTTGGATGTAAGGTGTGGAGTACTTTTGAAGCATGTGCATCATCTTCAGCTTGAGAATTGGTACTGGTTGTTCATAGGAATTCTGTACAGTGGGTTGACGTCACTACTTCGAAAGTACTCCGCACCCTACATCCAATGTTGAGAAAGACTGAGATCTCAAATACTCTGTTTTTATATTATAAATATTTATGTTATGTACCGTACAGAGTTATTATAAATTATATTATTTATAAAGACTGCTACTAATTTTTGATACTATCGAAACTGGAGGTTCATGGTCGCGCGGACATAAGCTCTCCATGCATCCCTATTCTGAGATAACATTATCCCAATTATTTCCTGCATAATTCACCTCCCTCAATCGAGGTATCCAAGGAAGATTTAACAAATTCCCGAGTTACTCTTTCTAGCGGCCCACTACCAAACAGTGTCCTAAAATTTCATGTTCCTAGAATCATGTCACCTCGCCTGGAGATTAGAATGGGGGATTATTTTATATCCAGAGAATTTTGCTCCAGTGGGACCCATGCCCATGTTTTTTTGACAACTGTAGTTTACAGTGAAAGAGCATCACTCTTTCTACCTAGGTAGCCTATATCTTTTAGTCTGCCTTTTCGCCTTTGGTCTGTCTGGCATTGAGTGACCCTTCTGATAGTAATGTCGCACCAGCATATCTCGCGAAGTCATTTCAGCAAGCTTCAGACTGACTTTGCAAATTAAAATAGCTTTTAAACTAAAGTTTTATATTTAAATTAGACAAGTTAAATTAATCTATCTATATTGTTGTGTTTTATTGTTATTAAAATATATTAGTAATTTAAAACTAGTCAACGTTAATAAAATCATGATATAGTTCTGTTGAGGTATTATTCAAAATTAAAATATACAATTATGAAATATTTACCTAAAAGGTCCGTCTCCTCAACTTAAAGATTATTTATCTGTAGCGCTTTTGGGACTAGTCACATCATCAGCAGGATTCAATACTGGTGTTCCACTGGTGTTATTCATGAAGGACATCGTATGTTAGATATTGAACTGACAATAATGCACAGAGAAAATAATCCAGCTAAGATAAACGTACTCGAGGAGATAGAAATTTTGAAGGCATTTAACAACAACGACCATCTGAAAAATGAAAACGCACCCAGTAACGTGTAACCCCCTCTACCAGATCTTCAGTGGAACACCAGTATTGAATCCTGCTAATGATGGGACTAGTCCCGAAAGCGCTACAGAGGAGACGGACCTTTTAGGTAAATATTTCATAATTTTATAGCCTATTTTAATTAGAAAGTAATTCTGAAGTGAACTATGATATGTATAGTCAGTCTGTAAATACTTATTCTTAGTTACTCTCTCCTTTTAGGTATTTTTCACCTGTCCCATGCCAACCGGGTAATACAATGATATTACAATGATACGACCTATCGGAATCACATAGGCCTACATACTTTTTTTTTTACCGCACAATGACATGGCTTTAATGAGGGATCAGCTCAATGCGCGCCACCTACGAGAAATCACGAAGATTTAAGAGGCACATATGTCTCATACTAAGTAAGGTAGGACAATTAATGGTGGCCAAAAAGTGTTCAGTGACTATTTGGATCTTAGAGATTCCCAGCATAGGTGGAGGAAAAAATCCGAAAATAACTCACCCCAAGAAACTTACCTTGACTGGGATCGAACCGAGCCCCTTACGTACGAGACGATGACGTTACACAGAATCACAGCCGTGAACCGATCTGTAAATAATAACCTCAATTTTCAGTCAGATATAAGAAATAATTTGTTGTTATATTATTGGTTAATATGTTTTATCTGTGATAACTTAATGTTTATATTTTTGTTTCTATAGTCAATGAATAACATTGTTGCCTCTGACATACAGGATCGGCTTCTATCCCGGTCGGTACAATTTCCTAGCCGAGACTTTTACCATGCTTTTTCCTCACCTGAAGACAAATGTCAGAAAGCTTTAAGTCGCAAAGTCTCTGGATACTGTAATCAATCATACGTATCATATTTCCCATATTTAGTATGACTGTATTAGTGAATGGTGTGTCTTTTAAATGTCCTTATTGTCTGGGAAGTAGCCCTGGAATTGATCATCCAGAGATGCCTTCCATGGTAATAGGTGGTGAAAAAAAAAACATGTATGTAAATCGAAGTTAACATTTCTCTTTCGACAGATCATATCCCTGTAAAGTCAGGGAGACACGAGACATGTTAACACTACCTACAAAAGGACAAGTTATATTTTTTAAATAATAATAATAATAATAATAATAATAATAATAATAATAAATAATAATAATAATAATAATAATAATAATAATAATAATAATAATAATAATAATAATAATAATAATAATAATAATAATAATAATAAAATAATAATAATAACAATAATAATAACAGTAACAATAACAGTAACAATAACAACAATAATAATAAAGATGAAAGATATGAAAGTTTTAATCTCCTTCAGATTTGAAATAATTTCCTAGTATGTAAAAAAACTATTATAGGGGTTCCGTGACGCTAGTGATTAGACACTCGTCATCCATTCTGGGTTCCCAGTTCGCTTCACGGTCACTGCATCTGGGTTAGTGGTGGACAAATTGGAGCAGGGTAGGGTTTTCTCGGGGTTTCACCCGTAATTCCCCGACAAAAATTTAATTCCATTACTTATCAATACTTATGTAATCCATTTGTTCCAATTCATTTCATCTGCCCCTATGATGGTGCGACATGCCTGTTCGGCCTGCTTGCTTGTTTATCATAGACCCTCAATAATAAGAAATTCATCTCATCCCTTGACTTAGCATTGCGCTGGACACAAGCAGACGTTTATTATTATCGATTATAAAAATACGCTTCTGATATGTATAATTATTGTGCCCAAGTGTTGTTTGTCCCATTGTAAAGAAATTATACTATGTAACTAAAAGCTGGCGGCTCCGTAGCGCAACCGGTTAGACGCTCCCCTCTTACTGCTGGGGTCAAGAGATCTTGTGTCGGTAGACGAAACTGAGCTTGGGCAGGTTTTTATCTGTTTAGTAATTAAATAAAATATCTGGGTTTCGCTCAAATTTCCCTGCCACAAATTTCATTCCACCGTTTATCCATACTCATCTCATCCATTTCGTTTCATTTCATTCATCCGCGCCTGTGCTGTACGTCTGGCGTGGTCGGTCGACACCCTTGTCGTTCACAGGCCTCTATAAATATAGGGGTTTCATCTCATCTCATCCCTCGACCCGACCCTGAGTTGGACACGAGTTGAGGATATTTATTGATTTAAACTGAAAACATACTAGATTCTATGGCGCAAATGGCATAGATGCCACCTGGCTGGTGGCCTCACATCTACCTGTATTACCCAGAGATGGTCAGTATAAGGGTAACATGTCAGGTCTCCCGGTTGTTGTAGCTGGTTTTCTCAACCTGGAGCCGCTACTTACTGTCCATCCACAGTAATTCTGCCCGAGGCAGGTCTTTCACTGCAATCATAGTATTTTCATGCTATGCTTTGCAGCTTTACTAGGAAATTATAGGTGTGGTAGCTTCCCGTTGCTTTCCACACCGGTGAAGGATGATAATGATAAGGATGATGATGATGGCCGGATGATTTTCGGGAACAATTGGGCCCTAAGCTTCCTGACATTTATCTTACAGGTGAGGAAAAACCCTGAAAAAACCTCACCCAGGAGCCTATCCCGACCGGGAATCGAACCCGGGCCTGCTGCGTGACAAGGCAGCACCTGCTTACTGTAGTTACCCAAAATACATAATATGCATCGAAATTCAAGCGTTTGAAATTCGCGGGTGACGGTGAAATAATGGTCTCGCATTGGTGGAAATAGATTCGTGACTCGTTGACTCT
Source organism: Diploptera punctata (assembly GCA_030220185.1). Taxonomy (NCBI): domain Eukaryota; kingdom Metazoa; phylum Arthropoda; class Insecta; order Blattodea; family Blaberidae; genus Diploptera; species Diploptera punctata. The sequence continues at coordinate 50,799 of JASPKZ010004387.1, read as the reverse complement.
CGAGTCTCTCAAGACAATGTAATAACTGCCAGAGGTATAACCCCGTAGCTGAAAACTGTCGATTACAACCACACTCTCGCATTTGCGCCTGCGAATATCACACCAAGCAATGCAGGTACCCAAAGACAGCAACCCCAGATGTTTTAATTGTCATGTATCATACACAGCTGATAAACAAAACTGCCTATATTTTAAAAAAACCATGACACATGAAAGACCACACCTTATAAGTGGACTGTAACAAAATTAGTGGCAACACTGCTCTAGAAGCGAAACCAGACGGAGCTTATTGATGTAACTTCTATCACATGTTAATATATGTCTGGACTATCTTACAGTAAATGGATCGTCCGTATGTCTCAAAGCGCATGTGCTTTGGAGAGAGAAGTTAGTCTCCTCTGAGTTGCCGCTCTAAGATGTTGTGTTTCGTCATCTATACAAAGCAGGAACAGCGATCTTGGTTGAAAATTCAATGTTCCCGTGGCCGTACAGCACGACAATGTCATGAAGGTCTTGTGGAAGCATTTGCAGAGACGGCATTACCATACAGGACTGTTCGGACGCACACGGTAAACCCTTTATCTGATCTGTACCATCGCTGGGAATGGGAAGTGCTTTTCCATCTACCATAATCACTGGACTTAAGCCCCTGCGATTATGATTTGGTCCCTAAGATGAAGGAACCAATTCGTGACATTCGATTCCAGACTGTTCCCGAGATTCTGCTGGCATTAAGGCGGTCAGTCAGAAACATCGACAGAACACGAGCTGCTACATGGATACTACGACTTCCATATCGCTGGCAATGAGTTTAGACAATATTGGGTACTACATTGAAATATTGTAGAAGTTTTACAGGTCTGTCACTTGTAAACTTACTTACTTACTCACTCGTACTATCGAACCCGTAGGTTCATGACCGCGCGGACATAAACTCTCTATACATCCTATCCTGAGCTAACGCTTTCCAGTCATTCCATGTATAATCTACTTCCCTCAAATCAAAGTTAATGTTATTCTCCCACCTCATTCTTGGTCTACCAACTGGGCGTTTTTCCTCTGGTTTTCCTATAAGAAGCTTCCATGCACGTCTTTCATTCCCAATTCGTGCCACATGTCCTGCCCATCGCAGTCTACGATACTTAACTGTTCTTATTATATCTGGCTTCCTATAAGGAGCATGTAGTTCACAGTTATGTAGTCTTCTCCATTCACCTGTCTGTTCATCTCTGATCTGTCACTTGCATACTAGTAATAAATAAATAGTTGCCACTATTAAAGTTACAACCTATGTACAGCGTATACAAAACCCAATTAGATATCAAAACTGTCAACCGAATAGAGATCTTGAAATGAATAACACAAATTATACTGTCGCACAAGTACACACAGCTCCCTCATCACAGAATGAGGAATTAAAATGGCCAAGATTAAATTCACAACAACGACAACCACACATAACAAAAAAAATCAATAATAGAATAAATACACGAAGTATCACAATCAGAAAAAAGTAGACGAAAATCACAAAAAGTATATGAGCAAAGCAAACAGAATACTACGAAAACACTAATTAAGAGTCGAATCCGCGCTAAAGAAAGCACACAGGAAATACAATGAAGACCAGCAAGCAACAAACACGCACACCCGTACCGAAAGAAACAACAACATTTAAAACTTCACAAAAAGAAACACGAAGATCACACACCCAAAACCCACTATAGTGACATTAGCTCAGACGAATACGAAATGCACTACCACAAACTAAACAAAGCCGAATTAAAGTTACAGGACCTACAAAGAGTAAGACGAAAAATATAAGCACAAGACTCATCTTAAACGACGTCAACCAGAATTCCGGATGCGACCGACGGACGCAAACATACTACAATATTACAAATATTATATTAAAACTCAGCAATTAAGATGGTACGGACATGTCCAGCGAATGGAAGAGGATCGACTACCAAAATCTGTTTTGGAATGGAAACCTGAGGGAAGACGAAGCAGAGGAAGACCTAAAACCTCCTGGAGTCAGGGAATATGGATATATATGAAGGAGAAACATCTACAACCAGGAGATTGGATGGACCGACAAATTTGGCTATTAGGAATCGGACGATGTCAAAGACATTAATCAACCGATGATCTATCTAAATAATAGTTTTAAAAAACTAAAACAACACGCTTTATTAGAAAACCGAACTAAAAGATGAAAAATAATTTTAATATCCAACACGCTTGGGATAAAATGAAAGTGGTCAACAAAAAAATCATCTCCAACCACATATAGAATAAAAAATAATTTTACCATCAAAATCGTGGGGTGCTCTATAGCAATTAATATGTTTTATAATAAACAGATATTGGCAAAAGTAAAGTCTCTAAGAAGAAAATGTAAAAATCATAAAAAGCACCCCACGCTTTTGATGGTAAAATTATTTTCTTTTTGTTGATAACTCTAGTGTTATTCTATATGTGTCGGAGATGATTTTTTTATTGACCACTTTAATTTATCCCAAGCGTGTTGGAAATTAAAATTATTTTTAATTTTTTTAGTTCGGTTTTCTAATAAAGCGTGTTGTTTTAGTTTTTTAAAACTATTATTTATTATTTATTTTTTAGTTTTAATATTTTACAGAATAAGATAAAAATGTAAATATCTTTAAATTCGATACTATTGTAGTATGAGCTAAAAGTAATACTCCTCTAAAAAAACCCTCCCAGCCGGATTTGAACTAGCGACCTATGGGTTACTAAAATTATATACCATCAGAGTTCACCGCTCTACCAACTGAGCTCTTACAACGATTGACTAAAAAGGACAAGTTCGCAACCTATTATACCAGTTTTAATTTTTTTGATTTTCTGATGATTCTGGCCAGGATTTTAGAAACAAAATATGAAATTATTGTATTGTCACGGGTCCTTTACAAATATACAAAGTTTCAAGTCGATCCAATGTTTCTAAGTGGGTGAAAATTGTGTCCAAAGATTCCGTTACATAGATACAAAGACACGTTTTTTGTTTTCTGATGATTCTGGCCAGGAATTTAGAAAAGAATGAAATTATTGTATTGTCACGGGTCCTTTATACGTATACAAAGTTTCAAGACGATCCAATGATTTTAAGTGGGTGAAAATCGAGTTGAAAGATTCCGTTATATAGATAGATAGATAGATAGATAGATAGATAGATAGATAGATAGATAGATAGATAGATAGATAGTTAGATAGATAGATAGATAGATAGATAGATAGATAGATAGATAGATAGATAGATAGATAGATAGATAGATAGATAGATAGATAGATAGATAGATAGATAGATAGATAGATAGATAGATAGATAGATAGATAGATAGATAGATAGATAGATAGATAGATAGATAGATAGATAGATAGATAGATAGATAGATAGATAGATAGATAGATAGATAGATAGATAGATAGATAGATAGATAGATAGATAGATAGATAGATAGATAGATAGATAGATACAGGTCAAGCTAATATAAAGTGTGTAAAAACACAATACTGACACCACACAAATATACCAAACCTCCCACACGCAACTCACACAACTATATCACACCCATGCTGTTTACCAGGATAACAGAAATATAACACCATCACCATACTGCCACTATAGTTATTTCTTTTTTCACAATCATGCACCACTTAACAATAAAAATTTCCGACTTCCATTCAAAATTAGCGGAGCAAAAAGGCTATGCCTTGGAATCCGCAAGAGTAATAATAACAATATCGATGCGCCTAGACTTCCACTCCGGAAAATTCTCTACCCTCTACGTCAGAAAGGTTCGATGCCAGAAGCTCCCATAAGAGAAAAATCGATTGGGAGCCTAGAGTTAGTTCTTTAGTTACTTAACGACTAGATATATTTCGATGCAATTTTTTGTGTGTCTAATTGGGTCCTTTGATGGTTTAGAATCACAATTGGACCCTCTAAAACATTAGGTATAGAAGTTCACCTGAAGTGAAAATTTAACAATCGCTCTAGCGGTCACATTTTTCGATATTTCACAACGAAACACAGTATATCGTTTTAAAATAAACCGAGGTAAGTATTATCAAAAATGAGTGAAATCCGAAATTAAAAACTGCCTAAACGACTGAACCGATTTTGATGAATTTTTTGTGTGTCTGATTGGGTCCCTCGATGGTTTAGATTCACAATTTGACCCTCTAAAACCATTAGGTGTAGGAGTTCACCTGAAGTGAAAATTTAAAAATATCTCTAGCGGTCACATTTTTCAATGTTTTACAAGTATATCCTATTAAAATAATCCGAGGTAGGAGATCATCAATGTGCATTTAGAAGAAACAGGTCTACAACAGATCAGATTTTTAGTATAAGACAGATTTTAGAAAAGAAATGGGAATATAATGGCACTGTACATCAACTATATGTAAGACTTCAAAAAAGCATATGATTCAATTAAGAGGGAGAAGTTATATAGTATCCTGCTGGAGTTCGGAATTCCTAAAAAGTTAGTTAGACTTATACGAATGTGTCTAAATGGCTCAAATAGTAGGGTGCGTGTAGGCAAACAGTTTTCAGAATCTTTTGAAATCCAGAATGGGTTGAAGCAAGGAGATGCACTATCTCCTCTACTATTTAATTTTGTACTAGAGCATGCCATTAAATCTTTAGAGAATGAGGAAGGCTTACAAATGAATGGTATTAATAAGCTGTTAGTTTATGCTGATGATGAGTACTATTGGCCGATAGCGAGGAGATACTAAAGGCCAACACCGCACACACTATTGAGTAACACTAAGAAATTAGGACTGGAAGTAAATATCAGTAAAACTAAATATATGGTCACAGGTAGAAATTCAGTATATAATGGAAATGGACAGCTAATGGCCAAATGAGGGAAATTTTGAGGAAGTGGCTGAATTCAAATACCTAGGAACAATAATCACAAATAGGAATGAGACGCACAAAGAAATTAAACATAGGCTCAATTCTGGAAATGCATGCTATTATGCATTGCAGAGACTTTTGATGTCCCAACTCCTTTCAAAAAACGTTAAGCTGAAAATATAAAAAACTATTATTCTACCATTATATTATATGGGTGCGAAACATGGACTCTTACTTTAAGGGAGGAAAGGAGATTACGAGTATTTGAGAATAAAGTTCTTAGGAAAATTTTTGGACCAAAGAGAGATGAACAGACAGGTGAATGGAGAAGACTACATAACAATGAACTACATGGTCTTTATAGGAAGCGAGATATAATAAGAACAGTTAAGTCTCGTAGACTGCGATGGGCAAGACATGTTGCACGTATGGGGAATGAAAGACGTGCATGGAAGCTTCTTGTAGGAAAGCCAGAGGGAAAACGCCCAGTTGGTAGACCAAGAATGAGGTGGGAGAACAACATTAACTATGATTTGAGGGAAGTAGATTATACAGGGAATGATTGGAAAGCATTAGCTCAGGATAGGGATGTATGGAGAGCTTATGTCCGCGCGGCCATGAACCTATGGGTTCGATAGTGCCAGTGAGTAAGTAAGTAAGGTATTAACCAAAAATTAGGGAAATGCAACAATTAGAAGTGGAGGTTTATTTGAAGTCCGAAATTAAAAAATGCCTATACGACTGGACCGATTTTGATGAATTTTTTTGCGTGTGTTTGAGTCGGTCTTAGGTTTATTTAGATTCACAATTGGACCCGGTAGGTTGCGCTGCGATCGGGTTATAGGATTTTTTTTATGTCAGATGTGTAGTCATTGCATTGCCGACATATTCCGCACGACAACAATGTGATGTCTTATAATGCACGTTTCTTGAGCCACAACGGATGGCAGTGAGGAGTTTTTTGCAAATTCACTAATTAGTGAATTTTATGGTAAAAAAAGTAACTTACATTTTTATCGTCCGACCATGACACGAGAATTGAAAATTCGGGCAGAACAACGTCTGGGTCCGCCAGTATATATATCCATCCATAGTAATTCTGCCCGAAGGCAGGTCCTTCACTGCAATCAAAGCATTTTCATGCTATGCTTGCAGCTTTACTAGGGAATTGTGTAGGTGTGGTAGCTTCCCGTTGCTTTCCACACCGGTGAAGGTGATGATGATAATGATAAGGATGATGATGATGAAGATGATGGCCATATGATTTCGGGGACCGTTTGGGCCTTAAAGTTTTCCTAACATTTGTCTTACAGGTGAGGAAAAACCCCGATAAAAACCTCACCCAGAAAAACTGCCCCGACCGGGGATCGAACCCGGGCCCGCTGCGTGACAAGGCAGCACGCTACCTCGAGACCACAGCGGTGGACTTTATATATATATATATATAGACTATAAAAAATGAGAGTTATTTTGTGTTGGATATAAAATCAATATTGTACGTGCAGTTCGACTATATTATCAATACATAACAATACACATTTTTATAGAGGATTGAATATCGGTACGGAAGAAAATTCAAAGATTAATACTAATTAAATATCCATTTTTCAGAAAAACAATGTAACTGAAGTACGTATCATATTTTATACGGTGCGCTTATTCCTTATTGGGTGACTTCATGCTGTTCTTGGCTGTCATTGGCTACTCAAACAAAAGTAAAGTAAGTTCGGGTGTGACTGTAATGGAATTTCGCTGTTTTGTCGCTTGGCCGGCTTCACTGCGCGTGTTTACCATTGTACTGTACGTCAGTAGTCACGTACGCTCTATGCATCTGCCAAAGTATTTCAGAGCCGGGCATACCGTAGAGTTCGTAAGTAAGTGTGAGGTTATGTGAGTAGATTTGCATTATATGAACATTAACGCCAGATACAAATATGTTAGGAACAATCAGTAAATGTTGTACAAGTGCTGCACAGACGTCTTTACAAGAAATTCGACGTAGTTTCAGTAAGGCGGTTCCCATAATCTGTAATGGACAGTTTACAATACCAACGAATAATAAAGCAAATATTGTGAGGAATGGAGGGATTCTGACGTTTAACCAGAACATTCTTAATCGACAATTAAGCAATTTAAGGTAAATGTAAAAAATGCACATTATTTTGAAGAGACACAATAGCCGAATAATTTTATAGTCGTTCACCTGCTGTGGTTCCTTATGTTAATATATAGGTTTTATTTTTAAATGTTTAGTTTGCAGGTTGGGCTACGTTAGTGAGCAGAAAGAATAGACATATGAGCAAAAAAAGGCATAGGACAGCGGGAGATATAATTATGTTTAAGAATTGTAAAAAAGAATTGTTAGAAAACACTAAAATAGTCGGAAATGTCAGTACAAACGGAAAAAGTAAATAGTGCAACAATGTCATATAAATATTGTATGGTATAGCAGTGAGGCATAAAAAATGTAGTTCAGCCGAGATCAACTTTAGAATATGACGTTCTATGATTTTGCATAAAACATTCTTATAACCTGTTGTCCTGCATATTTTTACCATTTTTAATAATATTCGTAGTATTTTAAACATTTTTGTAACAATTCTTTAAAACATATTTTACAATTATTAAATATGTTTCTATGTATGCAAATTATGGTATTTATGTTCTACATAATTGTAGTGTGTATTTGTGAATGCTTAATGTAACTTGCACCAGATGACAGGAATTATATGTGAATCAGTGCAACCAGCATTCCCAATTAACTCCAAAATATTTTAAATAATTCACTTAATTTTTGTTAGATTCTGATGGGACAAGTTAGTGAACATTAGATTAGTTCATAGTTTATTAAATGGTATGTAATTTATGTTGTTAGGTTAGGAAGGGAAGTTGGTATACATCCATTTTGTTTATAAATATGTTTGAAATTTATTGCGAAGGTTGGTCATACCAATTTCACAGATATATCCTGTCATCTTGTGGAATTACATTAAGTGTTTGTGCTTGCACACTTAGAAAAATTCATGGCGAAGTATACAGCAAATTCTAAAGCTTTTCCATAATATATTTTGGTACACAATTTCATTGCTTTTCCTATATCCAGTATGTGGCATTGTTATTTATCTGATAAGTAATTTAATCATATAGAGAGACAGCAGTTTTAGATTTGGTAGAAGAATTTGGTGAATCATTCGGTTGAATGAAAAATAATTATAATAAACAATTCCTGTAGCAATTCCTTGCTCCCATTATTACCTATTCCTATCTCTATATGTAAAAGGTTAGGATTAATTATAATTAATTATTTTTGACAGTCATTTTAAGTTTACTCCTGGGCCAAAAAAAAAGGAAGGGATTTTATACCACCATGCCACCAACATAAATTCAAACAAAAAAAAAATGGAAAGCATATAATTTATTATTGTAATATGCGAGTAATTGGGGGCACGCCGTAGCGTAGTGGTTAAGGCACTGAGCTATAAGCCGGAGGGTCGAGGGTTCAAGTCCCGTTGGGGTCAGGATTTTTAAACTGACCCAAACCCTCTGGCGGCACCATGGCCCTGGGGTCGACTCAGCCTCTAACTGAAATGAGTACCAGACGCTTGTTCTGGGGGTAAAGGCGGCCGTCACGCAGGGCTGACAACCCGGCTGACATAAAGTGCCGATTGTCTAGAAAAAGTGGGAGCCTTAACCTCCTACTACCCCAGGGGCCTCCGGGCCTGTTGTGGGAACACTTTACTTTACTTGATATGTGAGTAATTATCGAGAGAAATATGTAAGTTGATTTTTTCCAAAAAAAAAAAATGAAACAAATCTTAAAATAAAGTGAGAAGTTGAGCTCAAAGTAATTTAAAATTAGCAAATTTGCAATATAAAAACTTGTATTAGTCATTGCTCAGACAGTGTAACCAACTCACAAAACATGTGAATGCTAAACTAATCTGGTGTACTAACTTGCCCTAACTTGCCCAAACTAACATTAACTTGCCCATCTTACAATAACATGCCTATTTTCTCACCCTAACTTGTCCACTAAATGTAGATGGATTCTTTGGATATAATCCCTTTTATATGAGCATATATGTTGGGAATTGGCTCTAATGGGAACATGTGTTATCACATTGGCCAAAATGGCATTAAAAGTCACTTGTTCTGTAAATGAATATTCACTAGTGGCACGGTGGCATAGAATAGCCAGAAAAAGGAAAGTTCTATTGAATTGAGTATCAGCTGATTGTTTCACAGCTATTTTTGCATCCAAAATTAAAAAAAACAAAAATAATAGCTCTTGTTAGAAACTACTGTAATAAAAGATCTCATCTCTAGTTTCAAGGTTCTTACTTACTTACTTACTTACTCACTCACTGGCACTATCGAACCCGTAAGTTCATGGCTGCGCGGACATAAGCTCTCCATACATCCCTATCCTGAGCTAATGCTTTCCAATCATTTCCTGTATAATCTACTTCTCTCAAATCATACTTAATGTTATTCTCCCACCTTATTCTTGGTCTACCAACTAGGCGTTTTCCTTTTGGCTTTCCTACAAGAAGCTTCCATCCACGTCTTTCATTCTCCATACGTACAACATGTCCTGCCCAACGCAGTCTACGAAAATAACTACTGTTCTCATTATATCTGGCTTCCTATAAAGACCATATAGTTCATTGTTATGTAGTCTTCTCTCCATTCACCTGTTTGTTGATCTCTCTTTTGTCCAAAAATTTTCCTAAGTAATGTATTCTCAAATACTTGTAATCTCTTTGCCTCCCTTAAAATAAGAGTCCATGTTTCGCACCCATATAATATAACTGGTACAATAATAGTTTTATATATTTTCAGTTTAACATTTTTTGAAAGGAGTTGGGACATCAAGAGTCTCTGCAATGCATAATAGCAAGCATTTCCAGAATTGAGCCTATGTTTAATTTCTTTGTGCATCTCATTCCTATTTGTGATTATTGTTCCTAGGTATTTGAATTCAGCCACTTCCTCAAAATTTCCCTCATTTGTCATTAGCTGTCCATTTCCATTATATAATGTATTTCTACGTGTGACCATATATTTAGTTTTATTGATATTTACTTTCCAGTCCTAATTTCTTAGTATTACTCAATAGTGTGTGCGTGTTGTTCTTTAGTATCTCCTTGCTATCGGCCAATAATACTACATCATCAGCATAAACTAACAGCTTATTAATACCATTGAGTTGTAAGTCTTCCTCATTCTCTAAAGATTTAATGGCATGCTCTAGTACAAAATTAAATAGTAGAGGAAGATAGTGCATCTCCTTGCTTCAACCCATTCTGGATTTCAAAAGATCCAGAAAACTGTTTGCCTACACGCACCCTACTCTTTGTGCCATTTAGACACATTCGTATAAGTCTAACTAACTTTTTAGGAATTCCGAGTTTCGAGGTTCATGAGCTTAAACTCTTTTTTCAGAGTGTAAAATTCCTAGTATGGCTTCCTTCATAAGGAAAGTGAGTCTGTGTGTCCTGATCCATAGATTTGCACCACATAAAAAATCTTAAGTTTGAAATAATATGATTTTGAGCAGAATTTATTAACAGGTCATGCCGAGTTATGACTTGTGACACCCTAAAGACCTGAACTTGTAAAGAGTGTCATTGAATAAAAATGCTAACATTTCACCTATTATACTAGAGAGAAACCCTGGTCCAACTAACTGGCACAATCGAACCCATAGGTTCATGGCCATGCAGACATAAGCTCTCCATGCATTCCTATCCTGAGCCGTTTTCCAATCATTCCTGTGTAATTTATCTTTCTCAAATCATGGTTAATGTTATTCTCCCATTGCTTACCTATTGGATACTTTCTCATTGGTTTTCTTTCCTTTATTACCCTCTTTCATTCCCCATTCGTGTCACCCTAGTATATACTGAATCCAATTAAAGACACTTGGAAGTTTGTAGAAGTTGACCCCTATTATCAAATAGGTTAGTTACGGACAAGGTGCTTGAACATGTCCTAACATTATGACAATACTTAATAGAAGTTCCAGAATTTGTATGTAGTAAGCTCATATTCTTTATCAAAAATGTCTTCCATTTGCTGCAAACACACTGTTGACATCTTATTGGTCATTCTTATAAGTTCTTCAACACTCATAGATCCATTATGGGAATGAAGTCCAATTAATTAACCAAGGTTTTGAATTTATTATTGTTTTTAATATAATTCTTCTTGTAAGCCCGTTTTTCCCTTAACAGAGATTTGAGCGCTCTCCCCCTACAGGGAAGAATTTGAACCATACTAATTTAGTTACACTTGTTTTCGTATAGATGTCATTTTGAGTGGTCCATAGTCAGCGTTCTGCCTCATACTGACATCTAGGAAACCAAGGTAGTACTAGGATGGGAAAATTCGGTAAATTTTGCTTAGAGGCATTTTCATTCAGGCTTAAGGATTTTTTACAAGCCTGAAAATCTTCAGACTCGGGACCCACGGCTTAAAGTCCCTCCCGGAGGACTTGCTTCTTGGATTTTTCCATCCTAAAAAATCCATCGACCAAGGCTGGGTTTGAACCCGCAACCCTCGGGACCAGAGGCAAGGAGCATAACCACTAGTCCACTGCGGCCAAAGTTACACTCGAATGAGCATTAAGCATCGATTTGCTTGCTTTTTATAAGTCCATTTAAAAACCTATCCTTTTTTGCACTGGTTGAAGGGATAGATTTCACACTTTTGTTCACATATTTTGAACAAGCATTGTTCATTTACACTATGGTATTTTGTATTTATACACTTTTATTGTGAAAACCGTGGATTGTGAATACTATGGTTACATTCCACTGTGTATGATTGCTTCTGGTCCACTGTCTATTTATCATGGTGTCTGTTCCGAATAAGTCAATATATATATCTCTTTTGCCTTCTGTTTCCTTCTTGTTAATACTTCTTTGTATAATTCTATGTTTGGTAGCGATGCCTTGATCCTTATATCTCCAGAAAGAAGGTATCTCTTGCGAGCATATACACCATTCTGTTTGGTGCATACGTGCTTGTCCTATGACTCTCTTTATATGATCTTGCTTTTACCTTTTCTAATTTTTCCATGTCGCTGGTCTTCGATCAGTCTCATCGCTGTTTCCATTTTCAGTGTTTTTGATGTTGCACATTGCTCTGATAGATGTTGATATTCTTTCTTGTATGTGGGTGCTGAATGATGATGCAGTTGTCTGTATTGTGATGCCTAGATACTTAAAGCTGACTTTTCAGTGATTCATTTCTATCCTTAGGGTGTTAGTCTTCAATATTCTTCCTCATCTCCTAAATACCATCTGCACTCTTTTGTTTTTGTTTATGTGGAAATCATTTTCTGTGGCCCATTGTTGTATGATGTTCATGTCTTTCTGTAGTTCCTCTTTATTTGTTGATTTTAGGGCCATTTCACGGCATACTGGTACATAATGAGAGTGGTTCTGTTCAGTTTCTTCCCGATCATTATGTTGAATAACAGTAGACTTACTGGATCATCTTCATGACTCCGTTTGTCTGGATTATGTTGTCTGATATCAACACTTTGTCAGTTATCTGCAATGCATTGTGCCTCATGATATCTTGTATTGTTCCTGTTTGTAATGTGCTTTTCACCAATGATATATTTTTTTATAGGTATATAAGGACATAATAATAATAATAACAATAATAGATCAAATCAAATGTTTCATACCTTTCCTCATAATTAATCTTCTAAGTAGATCACGAATCACCTCATAGTGATTTATTCCTATAAAAGTTCAAAACCTGGTGGATTGGAAATTTTAATTATAACATTTTCAATCTTGGGGCTGGGAAGTTTGGTGATTGGCAATTTTAATTACAAAATTGTGCACCAGATGTGTGGATTAATTCCAAATTCCACCATGGTGCATCTGTGAGAATGTATATAGTGCTGATAGTGATTTGTCACTCAGTTGAGGATGTTAAATCTGGTGGTCCCTTGATGCTTTTTATTAAGAGTAGGCTACATATGAGCCCTTGGTTTTACCTTCTCCCTTTTCTTCCTCATCATCTGTCATACAACATACTTACACTACACACAAAGCATTTAAAAATACACTCATCCTACACTTCTCTCTGTACACACCATCTATGTAAAGTGCTGTGTAAATTGAAAATGGACCACATGTCATCCATCTCCATATCGCAGAACATGAAGTATGAAAAGTGTAATGGGTTGCATTGACACACACAAAACACACACACACTCTATAAAAAACTGAAAATTCATGTCAATTGTTATAATTTTTGGCCTTGATTCAGACTTTATTTTATAATTGAAGTCATGTCTCCAATAAGGATGTAACTAACACATTTTTGAGGTGTTTATTTTTATGGAACACTATTTTATAGCCAAACTCAATCAAGTGGTATATTCCTTATATTTAGCAGTATTACACAACTGCTTACTGATTAATTTAAGGAAGATTGCATAAATAACAGAGAAAGTTGCATTTGATTTAAATGCTTAAAATTATTTTCACAGAAATTGATAGTTGCATCTTTTTCTAGGAAACTCTTCAATTGACAGTTTTGGATTTTCATTTTTTTATAGTTGCAATGGAAACAATAAAAAAATTCTGAAGCTATGGTTGTGGTTAAGATTACATTTCTGCAACCACCTCAAAGAGTTAGACTCTTACATTATTTTTCATTTATTTATGGAGTGTGGATATTTTGCATAAAGCTGATTTTTAAATCTACCCCATTAATATAAATCACATACAATGTCCACCGCTGTGGTCTCGAGGTAGCGTGCTGCCTTGTCACGCAGCGGGCCCAGGTTCGATCCCCGGTCAGGGCAGTTTTTCTGGGTGAGGTTTTTATCGGGGTTTTTCCTCACCTGTAAGACAAATGTCAGGAAAACTTTAAGGCCCAAACGGGCCCCCCGAAATCATATGGCCATCATCATCATCCTTATCATTATCACCATCATCATCATCTTATCTTCACCGGTGTGGAAAGCAACGGGAAGCTACCGCATCTACAATTCCCTAGTAAAGCTGCAAAGCATAGCATGAAAATGCTATGATTGCAGTGAAGGACCTGCCTTCGGGTAGAATTACTATGGATGGATGGACCATTAAATCTGGGTTTGCGTGTGTGCCTATAATTCTTACTTATTATTTGGTTACCAAACACATTGCCTGGTTCTGCCTTTAACAGAGCTGGAGATGCTCGTTTGTGCCTTGTAATAATAATAATAATAATAATAATAATAATAATAATAATAATAATAATAGCTTTATTTTACCTGGCAGAGTTAAGGCCTTAAGGCTTTGTAGTAATCTTCTTCTTCTTCCTTCCAAGTATTAGGCCAAGGCCTGTTACGATCCTATAGAAAATTTCTGGGAAATTCTCATATAAGACTTGAAAGCAAATCATTGATATACAGGAACTGGCTGCAGTAATAGCATTCTTAACTGGATTATCTGTGGGGACATGCCGTAGCATAGTGGTTTAAGCAATACAATACAAGCCGGAAGGTCGAGGGTTCGAGTCCCGGTGGGGTCAGGATTTTTAATCTGACCCCTAACTTCTTGGTGGCACTATGGTCCTGGGGTCAACTCAGCCTATAACATAAATGAGTACCATACACTTGTTCTGGGGGTAAAGGCGACCGTCATACAGGGCTGACAACCCGGCTAACATCAAGTGCAGATTGTCTAGAAAAAAAGTGGGAGCCTTAATACTACCCCAAGGCCTGTAGTGGGATCACTTTACTAACTGGATTCTCTGTAGAAAGAGGAAGACAATCTGAACCCTGTATAAATGCATGATTAATTTACTATTTTTCAAGACAGATTAACAGACATCTTCATAAGAAATAATCAATTGCTTTCAACGTGTTCTTCAACACTCATCAATGAATCAAAGATAATGAAGTAGCACAGAGTGTGTTTCCTGCTAGCCTAGTTTATTTTCAGAAGTTTTACACTTGTTTGTTAGACCTTAGATGTTAAAACATCTATTAATAGGAATCAAATAAAGCATTAATAGAAAATCTACTTATTTTTTCAGAAAATTCCCATTTTTTAAAATTATATTTAAATTAAATAAAAGTTATTCTTTTTTTTCTAGAACTTTATCTACATTCAACACTCCACCTATCCCATTGGCCATTACAGGAACTGTAGCTACTAAAGATGAAAGCAGAGATTTTATGGCAGTATTTCCAGATGTTGTCAGAGATCTTACAGAGGCTGGAAGACATTTGGATATTCCAGAAGCTACAAAATGGTTTGCAAAAGTAAGTGTACTTTAATTTGATCTCATTATTAATTTGAATGCACACTGATCCAAGACAAAACTTTGTTAGTCTCTTTGCCACATTATGTTAATGTATACAACTAAACTATTGTAATCAATGCTAAAGAGAAAATCAGGCAAATTTTTTTCTCTTTACCATTTGTTACAATAGTTTATTTGTGTATTTATTTTATTTGTTTATTCCGATTCCGATTGAGGGTCTTCCCACTTTTCAGCGGTTGCCCTTTTACCAGCCGGCTGCTGGCCCTTCACATCCACATGTGTCAATCACAGAGGTAGATGATCAACAGCCAGTGTAGGGGTGACATGTGGTTAGCATGTCGAGTCCCCCAGCCGTTATAGCTGGTTCCTCAACCTGGAGCCGCTACTTATTGTAGCTACCCAATTGCCTCACGATGCTGGGTGGGCACCGGACCCATACTGGCCGAAATACCATGAGAAAATTTCTTCCCCCATGGAGACTCGAACCAGCGCAAGTCCCGTAGCTCTGTGCCAAGGCTTCCTACCTTAACCGCTCGGCTACGGCGCGGGACTTATTTGTTTATTTACTTATTTCAATTATAGTAATAGTTTAGCTTCTTAATATCAAATTAATAAATAATGCTATAGCTGTATGGAGTCCCTTCATGTTTTCTTAACCCATTTGCTTCAGGTTTAAATGCTCAATGCATTTTCCCAGAAACCGGATTTAAGTTTCCATAAATTATATTGTCTATTTTCAGACATTGAAAACAAACAAAGATAACAGTACTTGAGTCACAATAAGGGTGAAGGCAAAAACACATTCCTCTGCTATTCATAAATGTTAACAAAAGATTACCCTGGCAAGGGATGTACAAAATATTGCAAAATATATAACAGAAGAGTTAAGCGAGAGTACCTCGTCTTTTGAGGTGAATGGCTTAATGTAGAAGCCATTCAATGTGCATTTGTGAATGATGATTCATTGCATTGAATGTGGGACCAAGAGTAAGGTAAAGGGAGGATTTATGCTTGAATTGGAATGTAACCTGAATTAGCTCAGTAGTCAGAGCATCAGCATGGAAAGTTGAAGGTTCGATTCCTGGTTCAGGCAAAAATTTCTCTCTTTATCATTGACTATAATAGTTTAGTTGTGTACATTAATTTACTTATTTCAATCATAGTAAGAGCTTTAGCTTCCTAATATTAATTTAAAAATAATACTATAGCCATGTGGAGTCTCTTCATGTCTTCTTAATGTAGAAGCTATTCAATGTGTATATGTGAACAATGATTAATTGCATTGAATCTGGGACCAAGAGAGTAAGGTAAAGGGAGGATTTATACTTGGATGGGAATGTAGCCTGAATTAGCTCATAGTGAAAGTGTCAGAACGGAAAGCTGATGGTTCAAATTCCAGGTGCAGGCAAAAATTGTTCTCTTTACCATTGATTACAATAGTTTAGTTGTGTACATTAATTTGGCCACAGTGGACTAATGGTTATGCTCCTTGCCTTTGGTCCCGAGGGTCGTGGGTTCAAACCCGGCCGGGGTCGATGGATTTTTAGGATGGAAAAATCCAAGGTGCAAGTCCTCCGGGAGGGACTTTAAGCCGTGGGTCCCGAGTCTGAAGAATTTCAGGCTCGTAAAAAATCCTTAAGCCTGAATGAAAAGCCTCTAAGCAAAATTTACCAATTTTCCCGTCCTAGTACTACCTTGGTTTCCTAGATGTCAATATGAGGCGGAACGCTGGCCATGGACCACTCAAAATGACATGTATACGAAAACAAGTGTAACTAAATTAGTATGGTTCAAATTCTTCCCTGTAGGGGGAGAAAAGTTAAGTCTCGTAGACTGCGATGGGCAGGACATGTGGCATGAATGGGGAATGAAAGATGTGCATGGAAGCTCCTTGTAGGAAAACCAGAGGGAAAACGCCCAGTTGGTAGACCAAGAATGGGGTGGGAGAATAACATTAACTATGATTTGAGGGAAGTAGATTATACAGGGGATGATTGGAAAACATTGGCTCAGGATAGGGATATATGGAGAGCTTATGTCCGCATGGCCATGAACCTACGGGTTTATAGTGCCAGTGAGTTAGTTAGGGGCAGAGCGCCTAAATCTCTGTAAAGGGAAAACATAGGCTTACAATACAATACATACAATACAATACTTAATTTACTTTTCAATCATAGTAATAGCTTGCTTCTTAATATTAATTTAATGTTAATGTATATTTCATTATAATGATTAATAATGTACGTTGTCTCATATAAGTAATATATAAAACTATTATTTTTTAACTTTTACAGGAATTAATCACTATGAGGTTTAATTTATGGTAAAAGCAAATGTTTCCTACCTCTCCTCATATAAATCTTCTAAATAGATCGCGATTTTGAGACCATAACGATCAACATAACATCAGTCGCCAATATAGTACTGAAGATGAGACCGTTATGGTCTCGAAATCGCGATCTACTTAGAAGATTTATATGAGGAGAGTTAGGAAACATTTGATTTTAACATAAAACTCCATAGTTTTCCAACAAATTCTTTTTCTTAAAATGTTTTTAAAATGTACACAAGCAACTGAGTATACAACCATACTGTATTACGAACAGTCGTAAAACAATAATTCACACATGCATTCCAAGATCTAATCTCAAACTGAGTCAGTCTGACTTTACGCTGGCTACTTACTCATGCCCCAAATGGGAGTCAATGACCAATCACGTTTCAATTAATTTTGTTTTATATCCAATGACAGTCATGTTTCACCTTCATAATTATTAAATTTTGATTACCAAAATGAAGAAAGCTTCTCCTTTTTAATATTCTGAACAGGTCAGAACGTTATTTTGCAGTGACTGACACTAAATACGTTGAATATAGCAAATAATGAGCAGATTCCTTCGACCTACACATTTGATAATATGTGTTTTAATAATTGTGTTTTTAAATAGGCCTACTGATTTTACTGAGTTGTTTCCGAAAAAAATTAATTAATAGCCTATAATGTTGGTTATAATATACAGTTTGATGTGTTTCATTTTTTCTCCACTAGGGTGCATTCTTACAATATTGTGATCCTATTTGGCAATAAATAATATGATCAGGTTGCAGTCATGAACAAATGAAACATAACCAAACATTTCTAATTTGTTTTCAAACATCGCTGTTTACATTAAATATATAAATATTTTAAAATAACTATATTTAAATAATAATTTTATTTGTATTCAAGTAGACTTTCACGGCCGGAGTTCCTATGATGATCTTGATGAAGGTTTGGGTTGTCTCAAGACAACCCTTGAGGATGCCAGATGCAGTCTTTGGCGAAACGTCGGGGAACTACAAGCTTCACGACCACGGCCTACAGCCCGAAAACCTTCATCAAGATCTTAATTTAATTTGTTAAATAATCCTAACAAATTCCATTCTTGATTTCCAAATCCTCTAGATAAATTGAAAATCACTCATGGCATTACTTATGACAAATTATGCTAGATTAGGCCTTAAATTTACAGTATCTCGCAACAAATGTGATACGGAGTTGTTGGACCATACCCACATAGCAGTGGGTAAGTAATGTTCCATATATCCCATGATGACGCCACAGCCCTTACTGTTGATGAATCCATGCGGAATTGTGCCGTATATTTGGCTAAAAACTTAGAAATATGGTTTTGTGCCATCATTGATTCCCAGATTTAAAGTGTTGTGATTTTCATTTCTGGGAACATTAAAAAATAAAATGTATGCTACTAATCCTCACATCCTTGAGGTAGTTATACAAAAAATTTGAACACAAATTAAGTCCGTTGCTGTAGAAAAACTGATTTATGTGAATGATAATTTCATAAGAAGATATGATATATTTATGATACAAGATGGCCAACACTTTCAGCATCTTCTATGATAAGGATGAGTAACAAATACTGTTATTTAATATTGTGTATCCAATTTAAATTGAGCGCTCATGGCATGTGTGACCAGGAGTTGTCACATCCGACCCAAATAGCAGTGGGTAGCTAATGTCCCATCAATGTTTGCTCAGATGCACTTTATAAATTATCGATAGATTAATTCATTACATTTTATTATTTTCCTTGTATTTTTTTCATTTATAGTAGATAGGTGCTGTTATTCCTTGAGTAAATTCTATTATTAGTTTTAATTTTATTTATCGTTAATTTTTTTGTATTATTAGATTATATTTTTATTTTTGTTCAGTTTGACCAAATAATCTTATAGTATCTAACATTGTGATTACAGTATTTTATTGTATCATATATTTGTCCGGGTGAGTGAAAGAGAAGACCACATGGCCTTAACTCTACCAGGCCAAAAAAATAAATTAAATTAAATTAATAATTTTTAGTGTTAATTTGTGGTCCAAGATAGGTAAAACTGTGATCAATCTCGGTGAAAAGAAATAGACAAACTTTCAGCAGAAGCAAACGATAAAGGGCACAAGAAGGGAGTGGCAAAATTTAGACTAACAATGGGACATTACTGTCTCGCTTACCATCTGCACAGAATAAGGTATATATATCAATCCAACATGTGTTTTGTTTAATAACCCAGACCAAATTATCTCCTGCTGTATCCAGCATTACACACCACAGCAAAACAATCCAAAGACTTTGTCAGCTTGTATACTGGGAGGCTTGAGAGAAGATGACTTAAGCGTAAATTCTGGCCATTGGAAAATAAATCATCAGTCTCAAACTTATATGTAGGCCTTTCTAAATTTCTACAATATTTGAACCATAAAAAGTATTCTTGCTTGGTTATTAGCATATATTTTGTTTTCTCTTGGTTAATATGCAGTTGCAGTTTACTTGTTATCTTTTCGAGTTAAAAGCTTATTTTATTGCTGCTTGAGTACTTCCTATTATATTAATGCCATTGACGTAAGCTAATATTTGAATTGACTTTAAAAAAAAATAGTCCCTATAGTTTTATTTAACTTTCACAGGAGAAAACACTATGAGGTTTAATTTAAGAATTAAATTAATATTTTTAATACCTCACCTCAATATCGAATTTCAACACAAATTTGGGGGGTTTAAAACAGGATATCAGAACATTCGTAAAATTAAAAAAGGATTATGAGGCGAGGTATTAAAAATATTAATTTAATTCTTAAAGTCCCTATATTATTAGTGCCAGAATCTCCTGTAACCATTTCTAAAATTGTATTAAATTAGTCTACTGCTGTGGTCTTGAGGTAGCATGCTGCCTTGTCACGCAGCGGGCCTGGGTTAGATTCTCAGTCGGGACAGGCTCCTGGGTGAGGTATTTTTTTTGGAGTTTTTCCTCACCTGTAAGATAAATGTCAGGAAGCTTAGGGCCCAATGGTCCCCGAATATCATCCGGCCATCATCATCATTCTTATCATCATCACCATCCTTCACTGGTGTGAAAAGCAACGGGAAGCTACCACAGTTGTAATTCCCTAGTAAAGCTGCAAGTATAGCATAAAAATGCTATGATTGTAATGAAAGACCTGCCCTCGGGCAGAATTACTATGGATGGATGGATATTAAATTAAAGGCAGGCTAAGGAATCTCCTTGTCGTACACTGTTCTTTGTATGTATTGGGTTGGACAATTTGTTTTGAATTCAGATTATAGCTTGATAATTTTTCTTAGTTGCTTTAATTAAAGAAAGCAATTTCTTTGGAATTTTAATTCCTCCATTGCTGTATAAAGACTTTATCTATGTTGTCATATACTGATCTGAAATCAATAAAGAGATGATGAGTTTCAATTCCAAACTCATTGCATTTTCAAGTTATTGGTATAAAGAGAACTTAAATAAATAATACCTCATAGTGTTAATTCCTAAAAAGTTAATGAAGATAACATTTGAATTTTTTCCCATGTTAAAATATTTACACATTTTGAGCTAATTTGGAATCTTCTGCCCAAATAAAATTTACTGAATTTCAATAGTTTTATGACCTTTGAAAATGGATAGCTTAATACTTTGCACTGTTCAGCAATTTATCCATCCATAGTAATTCTGCCTGAAGGCAGGTCCTTCACTGCAATCATAGCATTTTCATGCTATGCTTGTAGCTTTACTAGGGAATTGTAGGTGTGGTAGCTTCCCGTTGCTTTCCACACCGGTGAAAGTTGAAATGATAAGATGATGATATGATAAAGATGATGATGATGGCCATATGATTTTGGGGACCGTTTGGGCCTTAAAAATTTTCCTGACATTTGTTTTACAGGTGAGAAAAACCCCCGATAAAAACCTCACCCAGAAAAATTGCCCGACCGGAGATCGAACCTGTGCCCGCTGCATGACAAGGCAGCATGCTACCTCGAGACCACAGCGGTGGACCAGCACTTTATATTATTAATTAATTGTGTAATTTCAGGTATTGCAGTATAATGTTCCAGGTGGGAAGAAGAATCGTGGTCTTGCCACGGTTTATGCATTCAGAATGCTGGCTCCCAAAGATCAACTCACTGCAGAAAATATTAGGTTATCCTTGATAATGGGCTGGTGTATAGAAATGGTTAGTTTCTACTTTATTATGTCAACTTTAATGCTACGGTTTATTATGTAGCATGTCACGGCCGACATGACGCATTCTCGCATTATGCTCGGCGTGATGCTGGGTTTGCATGGAGCGCATATGGTACATCGCTATTATGCTCGGCGTGATGCTGGTTTTGCATGGAGTGCATACGGTACAGCGCTTATGTTTACGGAATTTTCGCCAGATGGCACCACATATATGGGAAATCAAAATGACCAACGTTCATAATAAATTCTCAAATGTGTTTACGAAAATGAATGTATACAAACCTGTCCCTGCATAATCTAATGAAATAAATTACATACATACTATTTAGTAAACTATAAACTAATCTGATGTACACTAAACTGGCCCATCGGAACCTAACAAAATGAAGTGATTGAACATTTATTTCTTAAAATATGGTTGGAATTAAATGCAAATGTTGGTCATTCACACATATGTCCTGCCATCTGGTGGATTTAATTTTATAAGCCAACTTCAATTCTAATAAAGAAACTTGAAAATAAATTGAAAGGAAAAGTCACAATTTGTGTATATAGATAAACATATTAAAATTCTTTATAAAAAGGTTTTAAGTATCGTTGCAGAACGTTTAAAATAATATGAAATATTAGTAAAGATCAAAAAAAGTACCTAGAGCAACAGCATCATATGAATGTTGTATGAAAAATTATAGAATAAATTATTCTTTAGTTCTTAAATAAACATATGGTTGATGAAAATACAAAATTTTAGAATACTTCAGATTTTCGCCTGAGCAGATTTATCAGGTTTTGAATTTAATAGAAGACGAAATTTATGTCCATCCATAATATCCCCAAGATACAATACAATATTTACAGCTTTTATTTATCTCTTGACTAAGTTCAAGCCACAATAACTCTTTTTTCTGTACATCTCTGTACGCCTTCATGCTCATATTGTATAGAACTCGATGATTTGCAACAAAACTATCTAACTTTCTTCATTAAAATTGGAAAGTTATAAAACAAGTACTGTATTTCCGACATTTTGTCATACAATCTTAGTTGGTTTTTAGCAGTTACACCAATGAGTACGGGTAATATCTTCTATATTCTTTGTTTGCACTGACAAATTGCATCCCAGATTCAAATGATTCAAATACACGACGCGACATGTCAGTGCAAAATTTTTTTGTGCCAGCAATTTGCGTTGTAGATAAACCACATCCATTTAAATACATGGGGAGCAATTTATGCGCTGGCGCTTTGCGTCGTAGATAAACCATAGCATAACTCAGTTTTGTTTTCTGCAGTATTATCATCTGTGCAAATCAGTTAAAAGCAATTCCTCACAAATCAATTAACTATTCTGAGGTTCGTGGTAGTACACTTTCTTTGTGGTAGTGCAATTGTACCTGTAGCAGACTAACAAAGATGACTATATGAAACAATGGAATTACTGTTTGAGTTTGTATTTTTTAACATTCTTACCTCATATGTTTATTTTGTTGGATGATTGTTACAAAGCTATTGCTCCATCTTTAGCTTGTTCACAAACTGGCTTTTTCTTTTCTTCAAGTTGTTGGCCCTGTATCTGTGTTCCAAAGAACTTGGTAATGAGGTTCCTTTCTCCAGGATTTTCAAAGTTCATAATTTTCTCCTTGTTCTTCTGTATATAGATTTTTTCGCATATTGTGAGTTCATTGGTATTTTATACCTGTTTTAATAATTTTGTATTTATATCTATTTTGTGTTTCTCTGTCCAAACATGAGCTGCTACTGCAGATTTTTCCACTTCTCCCTTTCTTACATTTCTTATGTGTTCTTTAGTTCTAATGTTTAAATTTCTCTTTGTTTTCCTTATATGTACTTTATCACAATCTGCACATTTTATTTGATATATTCCTGATTTTTATTATCTTCAATTTTTCCATTTTTGTTGGTTTTCATAAGTTTTTTTAAACTATAATCATTCTTTGGTACTAATTTGATGTTGAATTTTCCAAAAATAAAAAAAAAATAAAAAAAAATTGGAAACTAAATGAAGAAAAGTAGATTCTGAAAATAGATAGTTTTTATCAGAATGGACTTATTTATATTGCACAAAGTTTGGATACAAAATAACATTGAAATAGACTGCAATAATTTCATTATGATTATAACTGGTTTATTAACTGAGTTCCAGGACAGATTCAAATACTTTAAAAAAAAATCAATAATGTAGTACAAATAATAGTAAGTGGAGAACATATTTTAATCGACTCACCTCATACATTTTCAAACTTCTTTGATACCGACGGTTTCAGACAATATCATGTCCTTCTTTAGTCATGACGTCCACTGATGAAATTCCGTGATTGTTGATTTCTTTAGTGACATCACCTCTTGTGCTGCCATCTTTCATTGGGATTATAAACTTTGTAATTAAATTTTTATCCACCGGAATATCGATATTTATTCTTCTGAATGATATTCCGGTGGATAAAAATTTAATTACAAAGTTTATAATCCCAACGAAAGATGGCAGCACAAGAGGTGATGTCACTAAAGAAATCAATAATCACGGAATTTCATCAGTGGACGCCATGACTGAAGAAGGACATGATATTGTCTGAAACTGTCGGTATCAAAGAAGTTTGAAAATGTATGAGGTGAGTTGATTAAAATATGTTCTCCACTCACTATTAATGATATAACCTCGTAATGTTTACTTCCCAATATTAATTTAAATGTAGTACAAGTTTTAATGAATATATTGCTCTTTGGAAACCACGGTGAATGGATCAGTGAGGCTGAAGCAGTTTTTGACATCAAGAAAGGCCCCCTTCAACTGGAGGTCATTGAGTTCCAAGAGGATGCAGCTTTGAAAGACATTCAAAAAAACACCATCAGTTATTACCTATGAAGAATTTTGGTGTACATATGTGTCTGCAAATAAATATCCACAACTGCAAAATTTAGCATTAAAATTATGTACTCTTTTCAGTTCAACATACACTTGTGAATCAGCATTTTCGAAAATTAACTTTATCAAGAACAAATTTAGATCAAGATTAACTAACGAACACTTAAGTGACTAGCTGAAAATAGCTTGCACTAATTTAGATCCAGATTTCAGACAGATTGTTACATCTAAAAATGTCACTATTCATACTGAATGATGTATGGTTAAACTGTTTATCATAAACTTATTAATAGTCATTAGAATTAATAACTGTGTACTACTGTGCTGTATCCTTTTAGTATTATATGGTAGTTTTTGTTAATTTGTGCAATTCGTACCCATAACATAATTTAAATAATTTTTCATAATATCAATTACTTAATAAAAGCTTGGTATGTTTAATCAATAGTTGTTCTGGACCTTGACTTAATTTACTACTTTGTAAATGGACCTCCATGAAATCTAATTGGTGACCCTGATATAGAACTTATGTCTGCGCAGCCATGAACCTCCAGTTTGATAGTGTCAGTGATTTAGTTACTTGGTTACTAAAGTTAACAAATTCACTCTCTTACCATGAATATCAAAACCTAACTTTGGAACAAAAATGGTGCATTTCTTGTTATGTCCTCACTCTTATATACATATAGGCACTCTACCAGTACATATTTTTAAATTATTCAGATATGGAATACTGTAATTAATATTAATTTTAGGAAGTGATATTTTGAGATTATTTTAATTAAATTATTTTCAGTCTGATCATCTTACCTCAATATTAATGTTGATTTGTTCTTGGACATGTTTCAAAACAATTCTTGGACAAGCTGACGATAAAACAGAATTGTTTTGAAACATGTCCAAGAACAAATCAACATTAATATTGAGGTAACATGATCAGACTGAAAATAATTTAATTAATGGAATACTGTCTAAGTAATATATGCTTAATTTTCTTTCCTTTCAGTTTCAAGCATTTTTTCTTGTGTTGGATGATATAATGGATAATTCAATAACAAGAAGAGGCCGTCCTTGCTGGTATCGCAATAATAATTTGGGAATAGCAGCTGTAAATGACGGCATCTTGATGGAAAATGGACTATATCAGTTGTTGAGAAGGTACTTCCGTGACAAACCTTATTATGTCCATGTCATGGAATTGTTTCATGATGTAAGTATTACTATTTAATTATATTATTTTGAGTCTGTATATCTTACCTCAATATTAATGTTGATTTGTTCTTGAACATGTTTCGATTGGATATCAATCATCATCAGCATCTTGCCCAGACTGGTTGGATTTATGTTGTAAACCCTGGATGTCGATGTCAGCTCTCTCCTGTGGTTAGCCAAAGAACCTCCAAACGAAGTCACGTTCCGTCGGTATTTCAAAATTCATAACTCTGTTTTTGTTCTTCTGAATAAAGATTTTTTTTCCAAATAGTCAGTTCTTTTGTATTTTCTAACTGTTTTAATAATTTAGTGTCCGAATTTACATTATGTTATATTTGAAGAGAAAAATTTTCGCCTAGACCGGGACTCGAACCCGGGACCCTTGGCTTTCCGGGCCAAGTGCTCTACCAACTGAGCTACCGAGACGAGTTACGATCTAGACGCAATTTTTTCTCTTATGTACGTTGTAATTCCCTCGCGCCAAATGCTTGAAACCATAGCTTCTATTTTGCAAATGGCGGCTTCTTAGTTAAGAAGACAGTTATTGGGAATTTAACACTACTTTATAGCCAGTAGGGCTTCTATTGACGATTTTTATTATTAATTTAACACTTCTCATAGAAGGATAAATTATGTTTTTCAGACCAAACATGAGCAGCAACTGCAGATTTTTTTATTTCCCCATTTTTAATATTTCTTATGTGTTCTTTGGTTCTAATTTGTAATATTCTAACACAAGGAAACATCATGTAAACCTTCCTTATCTACTGTAACAGCCAGGAATAAGATAAGATTATTCACAAAGCAAATAATTTATTTGATTTTATTACAAACTGTTTTTGCATATTTAGGGTGCATATTTCTAAATGTTTCATGCATATTTGCATGCATATTTAGTACTTTATTTTGCATACAAATCTGGGCTCTAGTAATGACTGCCTTTAGTGTTTAATAGCATTTTTATTTTGTAAAAAAAATTTCTTTATTTAAATTTTATACAAACTTCATCAGATGACTGTGTTTGCATGCATTACATGACAAATTAATCTTTTAACTATTAATAACACTACTGTTCCTGTTCTTTTTGTATGGATCTGAATCTGGGTTCTTATAAAAAAAAGATATCTCACACATTCAAGCCACTGAAATGAAATTTTTAAGATCTGTAAAAGGATATACACGCATGGATAGATTACATAATGAGTCAATAAGAAATTAACTGGAGATATTTTCAATACTCAATAAACTGGAAGAGCACAAATACTGATGGAAGGAACATTTAGACAGAATGGACAATACAAGATTTAAGAATTAAATTAATCATGATTTCTTCTTACCTCATACTTCTATGTTTTTTTTAAACACAGCACTGCAGTATCGGCGACCCATTGTCACCATCGCCAGCTGTTTTCACGACTGTCAATTTTTTCTTTTGCTGGTAATTATCCAAACTGCCATCTGGTGTTCTTTTGAAGGATATTACTCTCCCAAACTGCCATCTGGTGGAGAGTAATTCCTTCAAAAGAACACCAGATGGCAGTTTGGATAATTACTGGCAAAAGAAAAAAATTGACAGTCGTGAAAACAGCTGACGATGGTGACAATGGGTCGCCGATACTGCAGTGCTGTGTTTATAAAAACATAGAAGTATGAGGTAAGAAGAAATCACAATTCATTTAATTCTTATTAATTGAACCTCATAATGTTAAAAATTCCCAAATTTAATATATAAAAATACAAGATTACCCAAAATGATCAACACCTACAAATCACATGGAAAAAGATTATTGGGATGGCCAAGGAAATAATGGACTTGAGACTGGAACAGGTCGCATTGATCTAATCCTAGAAAGGAAGAAGAAAAAGAATAATAACACTACCAATATCTCGGGGTATAACAAGGTACAGGAATACATGTGAAGACTGCAATGGTTCTGTGAAGCGACGTGGGACCACGCGATCATCACAACGGCTCAAAAAGCAGAAGCAGCTGCCCTCTTTGTAGGGATTTATAAATGAAATTGCTTGGTCAGAAGCTATAAGAAGGCAGCCCCTTCACTCACCAGCTATGGGACACTACATTTACTGGCAATCATTAAGAGATAAACAGAACTAGGTGGAAGGATACTGTCTCTTGATGTGGAAACAGGTCTATGGCCCAATTCCATGACATAGAAGAACGATACTACCCAATGAAGTTTACTTACATCAAAACTGACTGTAATATGCTGATCACAAATATGGGGGGGGGTCGTTATCACATTGTTTTCTCATAACACAACAGATGATTGCAAAAAATTCCACAATAACATTATTTGATTCTATAAACTTTCAGTGAAATATCACTCACAAATTGCTGCAATAATTAATCTTGCTTTAAAGTTTATCTATCACACAATTATTTCCACAGTTTCTTTTCATCTCAGCTCACTGTATCGCTGTCACTTCACAAATAACTCGCTTCTGACCCTGGCAACAGTTTATATAGGCCAAGGAAGGAAATTTCTCTGCTTCAATCGAGACTTTTCTTGTATGGAAGCTTCTGAAATTGAATGTTCGTTACATGGAGGGTAGAAGCTTAGAGAATCTTCCAGAATGGAAATCTAGATGCATTGATTATTCTGTGCAGATCTTTCAACTCACAAGTCAATGATTTATTAATCTATTTCCACCATTGCGAGACCACTATTTTCACTGTTACTAGCAAAATTCAAATGCTGCTATTACAATGCATCACAATATTTTAAATAGCTACATATATATACCACGTAATATTTCTTCAGTTACATCAATTATAGCAAGAGTATCCTCACTTAACTTACCTTATATATGATATTGATAAACTGATCTTGAATATGTAATCATATTTTGTCCTTCACTTCAGGTTTTTTAATAATTAACAAATTTATATGTTATAAATACTATGTATTTATTATTAAATATGGATTTTCATCAAGTAAACACCAACTCAATTGATTATATCGTATTTAGTTTTCATCCATTATAGCAAGATTGTCTTCACTTGAGATAAGATTTATATCAACTGTAGATGTCTGGGAAAATAAGAGGATGACTAGTAATGAATGTAAACATGGATTTCAATCTGTATATTTTCTGTTGTGGTGCATTGATTGTATGAATTTTTCTGTGCGAGGTTATGAAGAAACAAAGTCATAGTTTTAAAACTCTCTAAACAAGTTCTTTTTTATTGTAATATATTAATTTAAATTTTAACATTCGTTATAACTGACAATTATTATTTTGAAAAGAAAAACAAATGCCTGAGTCAAGATTTCAACCCGAAACCTTTAGCTCTGTATGCTAGCATGCTAACTATTACACTCTTTCAGGCTTCTGATACAAACATTAATTTTTCTTAAGATTAATTAAAATGTTTCATACCTCAACTCATATCCAGATATGATGCATTTTAATTAATCTTAAATTAAACCTCATAGTGATTTTTTCCTATAAAATTTCAATTAATTTTTCTTTCTCATATACTGATTTCTTCCGCATGTACTCTTTATCGTCAAAAGTAGATAGCCCTCGCTACCATGTTTCAAAACAATTCTGTTTTATCGTCAACTTGTCCAGACTGGTTTGATTTATGTTGCATTATGTGGCACACCCTGGATGTCGATATCAACTCCATCCTGTGGTTGACCAAGAACCTCCAAACAAGGTCATGCTCCGTCGGTATTTCAAAATTCATAACTCTGTTTTGTTCTTCTGTATATAGATTTTTTCCCAAATAGTCAGCTCTTTGTATTTTCTAACTGTTTTAATAATTTAGTGTCTGAATTTATATTATTTTTTTTCAGACCCAAACATGAGCAGCAACTGCAGATTTTTCTATTTCCCCATTTTTAATATTTCTTATGTGTTGTTTGGTTCTAATTTTTAGAAACCTAAAAATGTATTAATTAAAATTTTAACATTCACAATGATGGAGAATTATTATTTTGGAAACAAAAATTAACATCTGAATTGGTTAATTAGAGTTGTATTTTGACTGAATTGGTATTTGAACCTGAAGCTTCTGACAATAAAGAGAATAGTATATGAGGAAGAAGAACTAACATTTGTATCAGAAGCCTGAAATGGTGTAATAGTTAGCACACAAGCATACAGAACTAGAGGTTTTGGGTTCAAATCTCAATTCAGGCATTAATTTTTCTTTTCAAAATAATAGTTGTCGATCATTGCAAATGTTAAAATTTAAATCAATACTGGAATTTAAAATTAAATTCTCCGAGTAGTATTGGACACTTGATTGAAAATCAATTATAAGAGATTAAAAAAAATGTTTATATAACTATTTAATATTAATCTTTTGATTTTTCAGGTTTGCTTAAAAACATGTATGGGTCAGACTTTAGATCTTCTTTCTACCCCAGGAGGAAAGCCAAATTTAGACAATTCACAATGAATCGATACAATTCAATTGTGAAATATAAGACTGCATACTCTTCATTTCATTTGCCTGTGGCATTGGCCATGTATATGGTAAGTATTATTGTAAGTTAGCAGCTTTTAATTTAATTTCAATTCATCTTCTGAAGAAAATTAATGTAGAAGCATTATAATTATATCACATATTTTAAACTGATACAGAGTTGCCTTATTACAAGTAACATGGGATATTGAACCAATGATCTGCGAAGTTATAAGTAAAGTCTCACGAAAGTAAAGTAGCAGTAAAAATATTATTTAAAATCTTATTTAGGGACTCTGGTACTGTTAATAATAGATAAACTTTTTTTTATTCCATATCATTTATATTCTTAAAATTAATGAAAAAATCATTGATTATTTCTTAGTCTTTAGATATTAACACATTCAGTACCGTAAACCAGATAAGGCGTTTAAAGAGACTATCGTGTATGCGGCCGTTGGTCAGTTAACCCGTTTTAGAGCGGGTGCAAACAAACCGCATTTTATATTTGGCGCCTAAATATTTATGTTGGCTTAGTATGTCTTGGAGATCATAGATGGCATGTAAATGTACATTTTCTATTTCCGTTTGACACGTTTAACCTTGGTGAATCCCCTTTTATTTTTAAAACACAACAACACATGGAATTCTTTCACCCAAACTTGACTCCAGGCTCCAATGCAGTCGTATATGTTTCTCGTTATCGCACTGTTGTCTGTCCGTGAGTGAAACCATGGCGAAAGAAAAATATCTCACTGAAGAAGAATTAGTGAATATTTTGTATAATGATGATTCAGGTGATGAACTGATTCCTGAATTAGAAGATTCACAAAGTGAAAGTAAAGATGAACTTCCACTTCCTGAAATTGATACGCCGATACCATGTGTCGTGAGTGATGTCAATCACCCACGTTATTTCACCATCAAATCCTACTATGATATCTCCTTTAAGTATGGACAAAATTTGAATTTTTTAGGACTAATAGTTTGTGAATGATGGTCCATTTACTGAAGTGCCACGAAAAGGGTAGCTGGGGTATTTAAATGGCTGGCCTGTTGGTTTAAATGCCCTGCTCAGTGCCTGGTACTGATGGTTTAAAGACACCAAGGGCCAGTTTGATCAACAGATAAATAAATAAGGTGAATCCGGAGTAATCTTACCTCATAACTTATGTTCTATTTGAATTAGTTTCTGTATATCATATATACCATCATCAGCTTTTCCACACTGTTGAAATTTACATTGTTGACTAGTTAGGAGAAATTGATAATGATACATAACATGTCAAAACTAGTCTTGAAAATTCTAACTCTCTATTAATTAAAATAAACCTCATAGTGTCACTTCCTTTAAATATTAAGAACACATGTTATGAGATAATATGACTCCAGATTCACATTTATTTCTTATTGTAATTTATTAATTGATCAACAGATGTTAAAAGTATATGAATATCTTGCTTGTTTAACAATAAGCTAAATTTTAATAATGTGTTTTTCTGGCATAATATTTCCATTTCACCAACCATGTTATGCAAAATGTTGGTTAACATTTGCCAAATCTAATGGATGCCACAAATATGGCGAATTGAGATGGCAGTGCCTAATTTGTTGGGAATTCAGCACACTTTGATGTATAAATTGAGTCAGAGAAATCTTTTACATCTCACCTCATAAAATTCTGTGATTTTCACAGGACCGGTTTCAAAGGCCATTGCCGCTATCCTCAGCCAAAACTCTGACTGTTGAAATTCTACCATTACCACCAATTTCTTAACTGCCATTTGTTAATAGTAAGGGAAGAATTTCAACTGTCAGAGTTTTGGCTGAGAATAGGCACAATGACCCTTGAAACCAGTCCTGTGAAAATCATAGAGTTCTATGAGGTGAGTTGTAAAAAGATTTCTCTGACTCAATTTATAAATTTGAGAGTTACTTCCCATTGTAATTTTTATTAAAACACTCTGACTTTTTTTTAAATAAATAACAATAATGAATATGTGAATTTATGAGGGTTGGAACTCTAATAGTGGCAACACTGTTGTAGAGACGCCATGTGACAGAACCTAATGGCACCTGTCAGTTACATACCTACCTTGCTTCAGAACATATAGACTCCTTTTCCATATCGTACGCATGCAAAACTGGCAGGAGGAACAGAGCCTCGTGTTAGCTGACAGTCTAATATAGTATTGTCACAATGTTTTTGAAGCAGGAACGACGGAGTATTACTGTTAGTTTTTTGGAACACACCTGAAACCAGCTTTGAGAAAAGAATCGGCGACAGTTTTTGCAGAACCCATGCATCATTTTGCACAACACTGCTTGGCCACATACAGCATCAATTCAAGCTGATGGGGCTGGGATGTTCTGTAACATCCACCATACTCTCCAGACTTAAGCTCTTGTGACTTTGACTGGATTCCTAAGATGAAGACATCACTTTGTGACATTTGCTTCAGAACTATACCAGAGATTCATCAGGTAGTAGGCTGCTTCATTTGAACTATCAACACAATAAGTATATAAGTGTTGATAAAGTATATAAGTATATAAGTGTTGATAAAGGTATCCTACAACTTCCACATTGCTGGCAATGGTTTGTACACAATGCTGATGACTACCATTGAAGGACAGTAAAACTTGGTAACATGTATTTTCGTTTGAATCAGTTGTAAATAAAATAGTTGTCACTATTAAAGTTCCAACTCTCAATAATACAGCCATTTTTTTTTTTCAAGAACGGCTGGGATGCTAGTCAGACATGTGCAGAATATTATACTACAGAGGCAATCAAACATAGATTGTGTATACATAGATATGTTAGTCTTGATGGTCTCAATGTTAGTTTCTACTTAATCTAAGTTCATATGATTGATATGTCTTTTTTTTTAGGCAGGCTACATGGATGAAGAAATGCATAGACAAGCAAAAACAATTCTTTTGGAGAGGGGGCCAATTTTTTCAGTTCATGTATTTTTATTCATGTTTATACAAAAACTTGTTCGATGAATGAGGAGTTTTTTAATCATAAATATTTATAATTACAGTTCATTTAATGAAAAATTAGATTTCTGACATTCCAAAAGAATGAATAGTGGAAATATGTTGCCATGGCAACTCATTGATTAATCTTGGTAATAGACAGTTACAGCCACCTCCACCTTTAAAAGTTATAAGACATTCCGCACAGGAATCTGTGTAGACATTGTAAGTTCTTCAAAACAAAATAGTAAATTAGAATTTAATTTTAGGAAGTTATATTTTGGAGGTTATTTTAATTATATTTATTTTATGTCTGGACATCTAACCTCAATATTAATGGTTGATTTGTCTTGGACATGCTTTCAAAACAAGTCTATGTTTGATCTTCAGCTTGTCCCAGACTGGTTTTTATTTATGTTTGCATTATGTTGCACCACCTGGATGTCGATGTTAGCTCCATCCTGTGGTTGGCCAAAGAACCTCAAAACAAGGTCCCCCTCATCGGAATATCCAAATTCATTAAAACTCTGGTTCTGTTCTTCTGAATATAAATTTTTTTCCCAAATTAGTCAGCTCGGTTGTATTTTCTAACTGTTTTAATAATTTAGTGTCTGAATTTATATTATGTTTTTCAGACCCCAAACATGAGCAGCAAATTGCAGATTTGTTCAATTTCTCCAGTTTTCATATTTCTTATGGTGTTCTTTGTTTCTAATTGTTAGGTCTTCTTTTGTTTTCCCTTATATATATCTTTTCACAACCCATGCATTCAATTCTGATATATTCCTGACTTTTTTATTTTATATCAGTTTGGTCATTTTTGTTGTTGTTTTTATTAGTGTTTATTTAAACTGTAGTTATTTTTTGGTGCTAATTTAATATTAAACTTCTCAAATATATTTTTGAAATTTATTATGTACCCAGGGGTGATATGTGAATTTCCTATATTTTTTCAAGATTACTTCTGTTTATCATTTTTGTTTTTTATACTTTTCTATCCTTTTATGTACCATTTTTTCATCAAACCCAATTTTCTCTTGCTACTTTGATTATGTGTTTTTTCTCATGTTTGAAATCTTCTTCGTTTAAGGGTAAGTTTAACCAATCTATGAGTTTAAACTATTAAATGCTGCTAATTTAATGTCCAATTGGATTGGAACCCTGTTGATTTTATAAAATTTTCCGTATGAGTTTCTTTC
Organism: Diploptera punctata; assembly: GCA_030220185.1. Lineage (NCBI taxonomy): Eukaryota > Metazoa > Arthropoda > Insecta > Blattodea > Blaberidae > Diploptera > Diploptera punctata. Next base: position 16,375 of record JASPKZ010004387.1, on the reverse strand, counting down.
TCTATGAATCCTGAATTCAATTTTTCTTTTTTTTTTCTTTCTTCGTTTCTGACCCAATTTAAGATCCAAAAAAGGTATTTGTTTATTGTCTTCTATTTCTTTGGTGAATTTAATGTTTGTACCTCTGTAAATTTAATAGTTTTAGGGAATCTTCTACATGTTTTTCTTTAACAATACAATTTATATCATCAACATTCTACTCTACTACATCCAAAATTTTAAACATTGTGGGATGTGCTTTAGTGATTTTACATTCAAAATCGCTCATAAATAAATTTGCCAGAAAGAGTGAAATGGTAATGGTGTTCCTATTGAGAGCCCTGATTTTTGTCTATAGAAACTCCCATTGAATGTAAAAAAACATTTGATCAATGCATAACGCAGTTAATTTCAAATAATTCTTCTTTGATCTCTCTGTCTATGTTGTTTTTTTCTTAACCAATTGTTCAATATCTCCAAAGTTTTTTGTTTCGGTTACATTTGTGAATAGTGAAACTACATCAAACGAAACCAACCTATCTGTGGGTTCAATTTCCACTTTTTCTAATTTCTTAACTAATTCCAATGAATTTTCAATCTGCAGACTTTCAAAATTATTAATTCTTTTTAAATTGATTATTCAGCCATTTCGAAATTTGTAGGTTGGTGATCCAATATTGTTAATTATTGGCCTCATTTTGTTTCCTCCCGGTTTTGTGAATTTTTTTGGAAGTCCATGTATATTAGGGTTTCTTGGGTTTGCTTACTTTTAATTGAAATTTTTCTTTCTTGGATAGAATTTTAACATTTTTAAAACAGTTTTCCACTTTTTTTATGGTTTTTGGTAGGGGGTCATTCTTAATTTTTTCATACTCTTTTTCTTCCAAAAGTTCTTCCATTCTATTTTGATAATCTTCTTTGTCCAGAATTATAATTTGGTTACCCTTATCTGATTTTGTATATACAACATTTTTGTTAACCTTTTTTTATAGGAATTATCACTGTGAGGTTCAATTCAATATTAAATTAAAAGATTCTTACCTCTCCTCACATTATTCTGTTAAGTAGATCGCGATTTCATTCGAAGTTCATAAGTTTTCCTTTGTTTTTCTGTTCGAAGTTCATAAGTTTTCCTTTGTTTTTCTGTTCGAAGTTCATAAGTTTTCCTTTGTTTTTCTGAAAAACAAAGGAAAACTTATGAACTTCGAACAGAAAAACAAAGGAAAACTTATGAACTTCGAACGAAAAAGAAAAACAAAGGAAAACTTATGAACTTCGAACAGAAAAACAAAGGAAAACTTATGAACTTCGAACAGAAAAACAAAGGAAAACTTATGAACTTCCCGCAAATTTTGACCTTATCAAGAGGTTCATCGGTCCACCAACAGAGGGAAGAAGAAGTGGTTCTTCCGAGCGACATAACACCGGTCAACAACAGTGTACTGAAGATGGGCCTGCTATAGGCCTGAAATCGCGATCTACTTAACAGAATAATGTGAGGAGAGGTAAGAATCTTTTAATTTAATATTAACATTTTTGTATTTATTTCTTTGAGTGTTTTTAAATTCTCCTTACAAACTGGGTTTTTATTTGTATTCTTTATTTTATTCAAAATTTCTTCACATTTTTTTCTGATGATTATTTTTTCTTCTGTAACTAACCCTTCTATTGAATTTTCAATGTCCACTATGTATTCTTCTATTCTATTGGAATAATCTATTGCTGTTTTTAGACCGTTTTCTAACAATTTTGTCTCTTTTAGGTTAAAGGTTGCCTTTGAAAAATTTTTAACATAATTTCTGGTGGATTCTGATTTTTCTTCATTTCTGGTTTTATTCTGATGTTTGATTTTATTTGATGTATTCTTCTTTCCCTTTGATTTAGTTAACAAATTATTTATCTTTGTCTTTTGTTTCTCAATTTTCTTTTTCATGGTTATGTTCAAAAAAGTGAAAAATTTATTTTCTAGGTTTTCCCACATGATGTTTCCTAATATTTTAGACAATTTGATATGTAACAAATAAATTTCAATATCCAGATTACTGATCATTTCAAAGTGTTTATTCTTTTCTAGTTTTAGTAATTTGTTCTCCAAAATTTTTTGTTGTTTGCTGTTATTAACCAACAAAAATGAAAAAACTGATAAAAATAAAAAGTCAGGAATATATCAAATTGAATGCATGGGTTGTGAAAAGATATATATAGGGAAAACAAAAGAAACCTAAAAATTAGAACCAAAGAACACATAAGAGAATATTAAAAATGGAGAAATTGAAAAATCTGCAGTTGCTGCTCATGTTTGGTCTGAAAAACATAATATAAATTCAGACACTAAATTATTAAAACAGTTAGAAAATACAAACGAGCTGACTATTTGGGAAAAAATTTATATTCAGAAGAACAGAAACAGAGTTATGAATTTTGATATTCCGATGGAGGGTGACCTTGTTTGGAGGTTTCTTTGGCCAACCACAGGATGGAGCTAACATCGACATCCAGGTGGTGCAACATAATGCAACATAAATAAAACCAGTCTGGGAAAGCTGAAGATATAAACAGAGAATTGTTTTTGAAACATGTCCAAGAACAAATCAACATTAATATTGAGGTAAGATGTCCAGACCAAAAATAATATAATTAAAATAACCTCAAAATATAACTTCCTAAAATTAAATATTAATTACAACTTCTTAAGTTACAAGGAAGAAAAGAAACAAAACCAGAAATTGTGTTTGTGTTATAAATTACGAAAAACAAGATGGCGTCCTCCATACTCAACTTCAATAACAATTTTTTCGAAACAAAAATATGAAGTCAAAAAGTTTATAAAATTAAGAGAGAAGAAATTTAAAAGATTAGCAGACATTAAATCATTTCAACCAATGTCTAAAATTAGGAATTGGTTCCCCTGTTCATTAGAAAAACCGTTAAGCATAACAATAACAGCAAACAACAAAAAATTTTGGAGAACAAATTACTAAAACTAGAAAAGAATAAACACTTTGAAATGATCAGTAATCTGGATATTGAAATTTATTTGTTACATATCAAAATTGTCTAAAATATTAGGAAACATCATGTGGGAAAACCTAGAAAATAAATTTTTCACTTTTTTGAACATAACCATGAAAAAGAAAATTGAGAAACAAAAAGACAAAGATAAATAATTTGTTAACTAAATCAAAGGGAAAGAAGAATACATCAAATAAAATCAAACGTCAGAATAAAACCAGAAAGAAATGAAGAAAAATCAGAATCCACCAGAAATTATGTTAAAAATTTTTTCAAAGGCAACCTTTAACCTAAAAGAGACAAAATTGTTAGAAAACGGTCTAAAAACAGCAATAGATTATTCCAATAGAATAGAAGAGAATACATAGTGGACATTGAAAATTCAATAGAAGGGTTAGTTACAGAAGAAAAAATAATCATCAGAAAAAAAAAATGTGAAGAAATTTTGAATAAAAAATAAAGAATACAAATAAAAAACCCAGTTTGTAAGGAGAAGAATTTAAAAACACTCAAAGAAATAAATAACAAAAATGTTGTATATACAAAATCAGATAAGGGTAACCAAATTATAATTCTGGACAAAGAAGATTATCAAAATAGAATGGAAGACTTTTTGGAAGAAAAAGAGTATGAAAAAATTAAGAATGACCCCCCTAAAACCAAAACCATAAAAAAAGTGGAAAACTGTTTTAAAAATGTTAAAATTCTATCCAAGAAAGAAAAATTTCAATTAAAAGTAAGCATTTTTTATAGGAATTATCACTGTGAGGTTCAATTCAATATTAAATTAAAAGATTCTTACCTCTCCTCACATTTATCTGTTAAGTAGATCGCGATTTCAGGCCTATAGCAGGCCCATCTCAGTACACGTTGTTGACGCGGTGTTATGTCGCTCGGAAGAACCACTTCTTCTTCCCTCTGTTGGTGGACCCGTTTTGACCACATACTTGATAAGGTTCGAGCAGAAAATAACAAGAGGACATCCTTTGATCTTCAAATTTTTGGACCAGATACGTTGATGACGTAATTGCTATTGTCAAACAGAAACAAATTGAGGATGCTTTGAAGCTTTTGAACATCCAGAGTTAGAACGATAAAATTCACCATGGAAACTGAGATTGAAAGACAAAATCCCATTTTTGGATCTCAATTTAACACGAAAACAAAGAGAAAACAGGATAGGAATTTGGAATATATAGAAAGAAATACTCATATAGAACAACTATAATAAAGCTTCGGGTTTTCAACCATTTTTGCTCACAAAGAGGCAGTGTTCAACAGCTTAGCATACAGATTAGTAAATATTCCTATGAGCCCAGAAAAACTAATAAAAGAGAAAAAGAATACATAATTAATGTGGCAACAGATAATGGTTATGATGAAAGCATGGTACACAGGAAAATAAATAAATTCAAAAGACCAAAAATTAATTAATGAAAGGCACACTGATAAAACAAACAGAAAAAAATAAAATTCAAGAAATTCACTTACCATCCATTGAAACACTACAAATTTCAAAAAATTTTCAAAAAGTTTAATATAAGATTGGCACTCTAAGAATGATGAATACAGCCTTAATAGGATAATTAAACACCAACACAAATGAAAAAATTGAAGAAGAAAATAAATCAGGAATTTATCAGATCAAATGTAAAGATTGTGACAAAATTTATATAGGTTAAAAACGAAAAGAAATTTTGAAAACAAGGGTGAATGAAGGAACATCTTAGAAATGTCAAAAATGGAGAATTGGAAAAGTCAGCAGTAGGCTGCTCATGCTTGGTACGAAAAACAAATCGAATTGAATCAAAAGCTAGTCTAATTAAACAAATAGAGACACACCTAAGGAACTTACAGTTTGGGAAAAGAATCCACATTCAGAAAAACAAAGGAAAACTTATGAACTTCGAAAGTTCCCGCAAATTTTGACCTTATCAAGAGGGTTCATCGGTCCCACCAACAGAGGGAAGAAGAAGTGGTTCTTCCGAGCGACATAACACCGGTCAACAACATGTGTACTGAAGATGGGCCTGCTATAGGCCTGAAATCGCGATCCTACTTAACAGAAATAATGTGAGGAGAGGTAAGAATCTTTGTAATTTAATATTAAAAGTAAGCAACCCAAGAAACCCTAATATACATGGACTTCCAAAAATTCACAAACCGTGAGGAAACAAAATGAGGCCAATAATTAACAAATATTGGATCACCAACCTACAAAAATTTCGAAATGGCTGAATAAATCAATTTAAAAGAATTAATAATTTTGAAAGGTCTGCAGATTGACAATTCATTGGAATTCGTTAGGAAATTAGAAAAAGTGGGGAAATTGAACCCACAGATAGGTTGGTTTCGTTTGATTGTATGTTTCACTATTCACTACAAATGTACCGAAACAAAAAACTTTGGAGATATTGAACATTGGTTAAGAAAAAACAACATAGACAGAGAGATCAAAGAAGATTATTTGAAATTAACTGCGTTATGCATTGATCAAATGTTTTTTACATTCAATGCGAGTTTCTATAGACAAAAATCAGGGCTCTCAATGGGAAAGCCCATTATCACCTTTTCTGGCAAATTTATTTATGAGCGATTTTGAATGTAAAATCACTAAAGCACATCCCACAATGTTTAAATTTTGGAGTAGATATAGTTGATGATATAATTGGTATTGTTAAAGAAAAACATGTAGAAGATTGCCCTAAAACTATTAAATTTACAGAGTACAAACATTAAAATTCACCAAAGAAATAGAAGACAATAAACAATACCTTTTTTGGATCTTAAATTGGTCAGAAACGAAGAAAAAAGAAAAAAATTGAATTCAGGATTCATAGGAAAGAAACTCATACGGAAAAATTTATATAAATCAACAGGGTTCAATCCAATTGGACATAAATTAGCAAGCATTTAATAGTTTAACTCATAAATTGGTAAACTTACCCTTAAACGAAGAAGATTTCAAAACATGAGAAAAAAAACACATAATCAAAGTAGCAAGAGGAAAATGGGTTGATGAAAAAATGGTACATAAAAGGATAGAAAAGTATAAAAAACAAAAAATGATAAACAGAAGTAATCTTGAAAAAAGAAGAATCCACCTTGAAAAAATATAGGAAATTCACATATCACCCCTGGGTACATAATTAAATTTCAAAATATATTTGAGAAGTTTAATATTAAATTAGCACCAAAAAATAACTACATTTAAATAAACTAATAAAAACCAACAAAAATGAAAAAACTGATAAAAATAAAAAGTCAGGAATATCTCAATTGAATGCATGGGTTGTGAAAAGATATATATAGGGAAAACAAAAAGAAACCTAAAAATTAGAAACCACAGAACACATAAGAAAATATTAAAAATGGAGAAATTGAAAAATCTGCAGTTGCTGCTCATGTTTGGTTCTGAAAAACATTAATATAAATTCAGACACTAAATTAGTTAAAACAGTTAGAAAATACAAACGAGCTGACTATTTGGGACAAAATTTATATTCAGAAGAACAGAAACAGAGTTATGAATTTTGATATTCCGATGGAGGGTGACCTTGTTTGGAGGTTCTTTGGCCAACCACAGGATGGAGCTAACATCGACATCCAGGTGGTGCAACACATAATGCAACATAAATAAAACCAGTCTGGGAAAGCTGAAGATAAAACAGAGAATTGTTTTGAAACATGTCCAAGAACAAATTACATTAATATTGAGGTAAGATGTCAGACCAAAAATAATATAAATATAGTAAAACTTGTTCAAAGCAGAATTGCATGGAACCAATTTTTTTTTTCCCACATTAGACAACATTCTGCATTATAAAAAAAATTTAGCCGATCTTAGATTATTAAGCACCGTATATGTCTTCTTTATGTATCTTGGATTAAATATAGTTCTACTGCCATTGGAAAGTGAAAGTATAGTATGTATGAAGCAACTTCGACAGTAACATACGAAAAAAACAGTCCTGTTTTTGTCAGTGTTAAAAAATGTTTCTTAGGTGCATATCCTGAAATTAAAGTATGCAGTTTCGGTTTCCACTTACTAACTATACTTTCGTCCACATCCTTTGATTCCCTGCAAAATTTCATTCCACACTACATTGTGTTGTCTTTTAAAAACTGTCACACCACCAACCTGAGATGCCTTTGAAATCTTTATTCTCTATGGATGTAGCAACAGCTGGAGATTGACTTTGGAGGCATCGGTTCCGGAAATTTGGAGATTTTTTTTATCGTGGACTTGTAAAATCGCCACGTTTTCATTTTTTTTTGCTCTTCATTTGCCCTCATTTTCCTTTGCTTTCATTCATTCATTATTTTTTTTCTGTGTGTTTTAAAATCTCATAAACCTGGGTTTTTCCACATTTAAATTAGTCATTTTTTCAGGTACTGAGAGTTTGTTTTTGTTTATCTTCAATCACTTTTGTTTAATGACAATTGATACATACGATTTAGCCATCTTTATTCCGTAAATTCAGAATGGTCTACTGTGATACTCAGATCTGAAACTAATTTAAGATTTTACAGTGCACTGGTTATTTGTAAAACAGATGTCACACGCCAAATGTTTGTTTTAAACAAACCTGTATTTCGCAAAACGGAGTGTGCAATGAGGCGCACGAAAGAAAATTCCCGATACAGATAGAAACTCTACTTCACCCGACAGCAGGAATCATCACTTATTCGTAAATTAATGAGTCATTTTTTACATTTTACCTCATATTTTATGCTTCTTTAAACACAGGAACTAGTTTTCAAGAGAAAGATCTCTCTCATTTTCAACCGACATTATAACTACCAGATTTTCATTGGAATCTCCATCAATAACGTTACCATCTGGTGTTGATTTGATGAACTTTGAGATGAGGTCACGTTCATCAGGAATCTCAAAATTCATGGATCTAAATTTGTTCTTCTGAATATATATCTTCTCCCAAATTGTCAATTCTAAAGATTTTTCCAAATGTTTTAAAAGTTGGGCTTCTTTTTCAATTTTATGATTCTCTAATAAACTATGTGCTACAATAGCTGATTTTTCAATTTCACCATTTTTAATATTTCTAAGTGTTCCTTAGTGTGAGGTGTCCAAATTCCTTTTTGTTTTTTCCTATGTATACTTTATTGGCAGTCCTTACAATTAATTTGATAAATTCCAGGTTTTTTGCTATCTGGGGTGTTCAATTTCTTATTAGTTATTAATAGATTACCAAGGCTAAATTATTTATTGGTGCCAATGTAATATTGAATTTCTTGAAAATTTTTTGAAATTTGTTATGTATTTCAGGATGATAAGTAATTTTCTTAAAATGTTTTCCTTTCTTTGAATCAGATTGCAGGGTAGTGTTGTCTAAATTTCTTTAATTTATTATTTTTGGTCTGATCATCTTACCTCAATATTAAGATGATCAGACCAAAAATAATATAATTAAAATAACCTCAAAATATCACTTCCTAAAAATTAAATATTTCTTTAATTTATTTATAATTATTTCTTTTCCAAAACCATTAAATTGTCAAAAGTCTAAACCCTTGTTAATTTAACTGTACGTGTTGAGAAGTAAATGTCATTTTGTTTTTGCAGATGAGTCAATCTTTTCTAGTGGTTTGTACTTTTTTATTTATGAAAGATTTGTATGTTTATCCCTTTCTGACCCAATTTAATTTTATATTACAAAAATGAAGTATTAACTGTTCATCCAATTCATTTTTGAGGTTTTTCAGATTATAATTTTGAAACTTTTGAGCTTCCAAAAGTCATTTAGCCATAAATGGAAATCAAAAACCTCAAGAATAATCACTACAGAAATTACATGTGTTTTTAATAATCAGCACGTCATAATAAAATTATGTGTAATGACATATTTTAAGAGAATCTAAATTTTATAATCAATTGAGTTGGTGTTTACTTGATGAAAATCCATATTTATTAATTAAATAAAAATAAAACGTAGTTTTATTTTTATTTAATTATGAATCTAAATTTTATCATATTCATTGTAATGGCCATAGGATTTGAAAGGATTAACTCGAGTGATAGGTTTTAACCCATTCCCTGGCAGTCATTTAAATAGCCAGATCTTCTCATAGGCACCCAGTGAGAATTTAAATTCAGAGACTGACTAAAATTACAATTTTCTTGAAAAAGAGGTGTAAATATTTAAAGATATCTTAATGAAATATACATCAATAGAAAGAGAAAGCTTTCCTTTATATTATATTATATATCCTTTATATGTTTGTGAAACAATTTTTATTTACTTTTAAAAAGCTGTAATGATGAATTTTACAGCTTTATTCTGGAAGTATTTGAAGGAAGTCTAAGAAGTGTAAAAATGTTGCTGCTTTCTTGCTTGTCTGTACATATGCTGATACAAACATTCATGATTATTGTCGTGTAATATAAATTGCACACTTTTTTAACTCTCTCCCAGCTATTCAAGAAAAACTTACCTCTCATTCATGATTTCTCCATTTCCTTCAGTCTACCAAAAAAAAAAAGACACTATACATTTCTCTAAAAGAAAGTGAATATATAAGATATCTAGTTTCATCAAGTTTCATGTTGAAATTCATTGGAGAACATTTTTTGACAACTCACCTCATAAATTTGATGTTTTTCACGATACTGCAATTTCAAACGTAATCACGTTCATCTTCAGCCATAACTCCAACTGATGATATTTTTTGGCCATCAACTCTTGTTATCACCATCTTCAGTGCCACCATCTATGGTTCATCGAAGTTCATAAATTCAACCATAGACGGCAGTACTGAAGATGGTGACAATAGAAGAGTTGATGGCCGAAGAATTTCATGTCAGAGTTATGGTTGAATTTATGAACTTTAATGAACCATAGGTGGCAGCGCTGAAGATGGTGACAATAGAAAAGTTGAAAGCCAAATAATTTCATTAGTTGGAGTTATGGCTTAAGATGAACGTGATTATGTATGAAACTGCAGTATCATGAAAAAACATGAAATTTATGAGGTGAGTTGTCAAAAAATGTTCTCCAATGAATTTCAATGATTATACCTCATAATGCTTACTTCCCAACATTAATTTAATATAAGTTCCATGTTGTTCATTTATGCCAAAATTGTGGGGGGGGAAATTTGTAGTGAAAGATGAAGTTGAAATTCAGTATAATGAATGTGGTAGATAGTTACAGTGATACAGAATTAGATTTTAGCAAAGATGAGGACGAAATAGTTAGTCATAATTTTGATGTTATAGACCTGATCTGATATTAAATTATAGTAAAGGATAGCAGTTACACTAGTGACAGTTATTTTGCCATTATTGTCTAGAGGAGATTCAGAAATGTGGAAACAACAAAGTAATTTTTAAAAATGTTTTAAATATATGGACATTTAGAACTGTGTACAGCCACTAACTGACCTCAATATTGACAGTATACCCATCAATATTTTCAAAATGTTCTTTGACTTATTGGTCTAATTGTTATGGAAACCAATTCTTATGAATGAAGAATAAAAGAAATGATTCTTTGTGAGGGAAAATTAGGCTCCAAAAATAGAATACACAAATGGGCCGATGTATCTGAAGTTGATGCATATATAGATTTTTATCTCCAATTATTTTAAATAATCAGTTGATTTGGAGTTTACTTGAAAATCCATATTTATTTAATTAAATAAAAATAAAACTTAAAGTTTTATATGATTTTCGTATTTATTATAATATAAATTTGTAACAGCTGTTTCAGTACTTTTGTACCTTCTTGGGACATGGTTACAAATATTGAAACAGCTGCTACAAATTTATATTGTAATAAATATGGAAATCATATAAAACTTTAAGTTTTATTTTTATTTAATTAAATATCTAATTATTTTGATGGTAATTATTAGATAACTAAGTTTGGAAATCTACTGGTTCACAGATAAAATGCTCCCCCACAACATTTTTCAGAAAATGCATGTCACACAATATATTTTCATCATTTTGAGATTTCTCTACTTCTCTAACATTAATGCAACAGATGACAAACTAAATTAGATATACCCTTAAATTTGAAGAGAAAAATTTTCGCCTAGACCGGGACTCGAACCCGGGACCCTTGGCTTTCCGGGCCAATTTCCGAAATTTTTTCTCTTCAAATTTAATTTACCTTTCATTGAGAAATGTTAATTAATAATAAAAACATCAATAGATATACCCTGTTTTTATGCATCTCATAATAATCTATCTATCTACAATGGTATAATAGCCCAATGTTGGGCCTTACCCTCTCCTAGGAGTTACTAGACCAAGTTAATTTAGTTTATGCTTATTTCCCTACATATGTCATGAATGGTATGCAGTCAACATACAGGCCCAATTGAGAATCTTAGTAGGCCACTAAGGTATTACTAGGATGATGGTCGGTCAATTTTCCTTAAAGGCCTTTTTATTCAGGCTTAAGGTTCTTTTTCAAGCCTGAAAATCTTCAGACTTGGGATCCATAGCCTAAAGCCCTTCCCGGAGAACTTGCTCCTTGGATTTTTCCATCCCGAAAAATTAATCAACCCTGGCTGGATTTGAGCCCGTGACCCTCGGGACCAGAGGCAAGGAACATAACCGCTAGTCCACCGGGGCCAACACCTCATAATGATACTTATGTTAATCTATAGACAAGGAAAAAATTACAGCTTGTGAAGTCTCATGTTATGGGAAAGATGTCTTATCTGGAAACAGTTTATTCGGTAGAATAAAGCCAGATTAAAAAAAAAGTTCTAATTTTTGTGAATATGGAACTGGATTCCTGTATAACAGGAACTGATAATTTGGGTGATTTGAAATTAGGGCTCTTTGTTTTGTATTGTTATGCATCTGACAGAGCTGTGGTTGGATAGGGATAGGACCATATTTCTAGACGATTAGTATAGCTCCCCTAAATTATATCTCATTCTCCACAACATGGGCACCAAATGCCATTGAAACTGTCTGCACAAACAGGGTTGGCCTTCCTAAAAACATAACTTCAATCATTCTTCATTACATATTTCCTGCCATAGCTGATGACATGATTCCATTGCGTAGTTACACTACTTGAAGAGTTGATTGGCGGTTTTTTCTATGTGAACTATATACAAGTTCGCAATAGTCCATAACTTAGGCGTGGATAAGATGAATTAAAATGTTTCACCCAGGTTTGAGTTAATTTTATCTTAAAAATAATGTCTGTGATAGCTGAAATGTGACCAACAGGTCTTGAAACATATGTCCAACAGAAATAACCATAAGAGATAAGAATATACAGACCAAGCCTAATTACAGCAATTATCTATTCTTACTTACATATTATGAAATGACCATTAGGTCATTAGGAATGACCAGATAGGTGTCAATCTTATCTGATTGACATTTGAGGGTGGATGGATGTGTCAAATACAGGGAAATCAGATCCAGTTACAAACTGGACATCGTACATATTTACAATTGAATATGTGTGGAATGCAATTAGTGAACAGGTGACACAAGCATTCTCAACAGTGTGGAAGAAATGGTACAAGAAGTAATTTCATTCATCGATATGATGGATATAGTCATATACAAGAATCTAGTTATCTGGAAAGCTCTGCATGTAGGACAACACATGACACTCTTAGGGCCGCATGCAAATACATTTGTCTGTACTCAAATTACTTCAAATCACTGGTGAGCTGGACTCACCGTGAGCAATTGCTGAGATCGAATTAAACGGCCGACTTACCGGTCATGCATGAAGTTGACGTTTTTGTAATATTGGCAACGAATTACCCAGAATTCTCAGCGATGCGAAAACCACTTCCGTTATTTTTGTCTGCTATAGAGGAATGCATTTACGCTTGTGTCCTGTAAATAATACCATATACAACGACGTCTGTGTCATGCAATATTATGCCGATTCTCCTGTTCTTCCAGTTGAATTCTTTGGTAGACTCTATCAAATTCCTCTTCTCCGCGTATACCGAAAACATGATCGAAGTCTTCAAGGTCCGACATTTTGGATAAAGCTGCAAAGGGTTTCAAACTACATCGATTACCATCGGTCCCTTCGGGATTTTCACGATAATCTTTCTATCTTGAGCTATGATCTTAATGGTACCTCCTCAGGTAGCTTACAATTTATTACACATGAATAGATTCTGAGTACGCAAATGTTATTTAATTAATGTTGGGAAGTAAACATTATGAGGTATAATCATTAAAATTCATCGGAGAACATATTGTTTAAACAACTCACCTCATAGGATTCATGCTTCCATGATATCGCGATTTCAAACATAATCATGTTCATCGTCAGCCATAACTCCGACTGATGAAATTCTTCGGCCGTCAACTATTCTATTGTCGCCATCTTCAGTGCTGCCATCTATGGTTGAATTTATGAACTTCGAAATCAATGTAATTTCGTTAGGGATATCAAAATTCATTGATCTATTTTTGTTTTTCTGAATGTATATTTTTTCCCAAACTGTCAATTCCAAAGGTTTCTCTACTTGTTTTAAAAGTTTAGCTTCTCTTCCAATTTTTATGATGTTCTAATAAACTATGTGCAGCAATTGCAGATTTTTCAATTTCACAATTTTTAATATTTCTGAAATGTTCTTTTGTCCGAATTTCCAAATTCTTTTTGTTTTTCCTATATAAACTTTATTGCAATCTTCACAATTTATTTGATAAATTCCAGATTTCTTACTGTCTGGAACATTGACTTTTTTATTGGTACTTAGAAGATTACCCAGACTAAATTTATTTATTGGTGCCAAAGAAATGTTGTATTTGTCAAAAATTTTTTGAAATTTCCTATGCATTTCAGGATGGTAAGTAATTTTCTTGTATTTTTTCTTTTCTTTGCAATTTTGTAGAGTAGTATATTCATTAAGTCTTTTATTGTGTTTGAATTTCTTCAACTTATTTATAATTAATTCTTTATCAAAACCATTTAATCTAGCAGTGTTTAAGATATGTTTAAACTCTTTATTGAAATTTTCTTCGTTTAATGGTAACATTTGTCAATCTGTAAATTAAGCTATTGAATATTGCATGCTTATGAGCAATGTGTTGAAGCCTGATGATTTAATGTAATTATCTGTATGAGTTTCCTTTTCTAAATATATCAAATTCAATTTTCAGTGTTTGATCATTCCTAATTATACATAATCCAAAAAAGGCTGAACGATGAACATGATTATGTTTGAAATTCGGCGATATCATGGAAGCTGAATCCTATGAGGTGAGTTTTTTAAACAATATGTTCTCCGATGATTATTTTGAAGCAAATGTATTTGGATATAAACTTTCTCAGCAGAACGTCTTTTTACTGTCTATATGTTTTCACACATTCGATCCTTAGATTTTCCATACTTACTTATTTCATATAGTCTCATTAGGGACTAAAAATCCTCCAAACCAAACTGACCACTCTGACTAAAAGAAAGATATTTTATTTAAAAAAAATCCCAGTCAACTGCTGTTGTCTCAAGATAGCAAGCTGCCGTGTCACACCAGTGTGGCCTGGGTTTGATTCCCAGTTGGGACAAGCTTCCTGGGATTTTTTTTTTTTTTCCAGGGTTTTTCCTCACCTGTAAGATAAATGTCAGTGGCTTTGAGTCCCAAAGGGTCCCCCGAACATCATCTGACCATCTCATCCTTATCATCATCATCATCTCAGTGTTAGACAGCAATAGAAAGCTACCTACCACACCTATAATTCTCCCAGTAAAACTGCAAAGCTTGCATGCAAAAGCTATGATTGCAGTGAAGGACCTGCCCTAGGGCATAACCCTATATAATAGAATAGCAACAGAAAAAATATATATGCAAGCTGCCGATGTGTGTTGTACAAAAAATTTGTGTCGCAGAAGGAAGTGCAAAATTATATGTATAGGTGTGTGAAGATGTCCCCCCTCTAATTAAACCCCTGTTTTGAGACTTATACTAGAATAATCTTGTAGATGTAAGGTTATCATATTTTAATAGCATAAGTACATTTACAAAAATAATATCGTTTAAAAATATTCAATTTAGATATTATAATATAAAAATAAATATGTTGCAGGAATTCTCCATCCATAACTGCAGTGGATATTTTTGGCTTGTCACAGAATCTCAATCCTTAACAGGAACCGGTTAATATTATATAAAATAAGGTAAATCCTGTGATTATCCAATAAATTAATGTATATGACATAAATATGCATATTTTCTCTAGGGATGATTACCTTGATTGCTTTGGATGATCCGAGGTAACTGGCAAAGATTGGTACAGATATTGAGGATGGAAAGTGTACATTGGTTGGCAGTTGTATGCATTACAACGAACCACTCCTGAACAGAAAGTAATGTTTGCAGTAAGTTGACTTACTTACTATAAAATTCAAATTATCTTTACTAATACTCTCTGTTGCACATAATTAGGCACCTGATCCCATCAGCACATTCTCCTTTATATCCCTCCTCATAATACATACAAGGGAACTGTCAACCATTTGCATGCCCAAATCCTAACCTTGAAATTTCTCCCAGAGAAGCATTTACCAAGACCATGGTCCAAAAATTTAGCCACCTCTTAACTCCAAGGCACTAAAATAAGTGTCAAATTTCTCAAACTACAGGAAAGTAATAGAACTTCTGACTTGGTGAATTGGATAACCCTTGGCAATTTGCCCTTCACACTCCACTCTGCTATACTCACACAGGGGATCCATCTGCTTCTTACAGTTGGTTGCCATTTTCTGGATTCTGACTTCGATTTCTTTGCCTTGCAGTTAAAAGTGGCAGTTAATTTTTTGAACACAGCCTCTGTTACATCACAACACTTTTCTGAGAGAAATTTCAAAGTAAGGTTTTCGGCATGGTTGACAGTTAAGTTGTGAGCATTGCTATCTTTTAAAGTTTTATTTGTCAAACATGGAATTTTTTCCACTCTATGTCAGATACTGTTAAAAACTATAACATTGTTCAAAAACAAGCTGAAGAATTATTTAATAAATAATGTACTTATGCACTTCACTAATAGTATTCTTTTAGCAATTTTTTTTTTCATGTATATTAGTAAGGGGGTATGTGCTGTACTGTTTAATTTTGTTGCTTTGTGTACATATTAGTTTCAGCATTATTATTTAATTATCATACATTAATAATAATTAAATGAATTCGTGTTTTTTTCTGACCTCATTACATCTATGTTTCTTTAAACACAGCACTGCAGTATCGGCGACTACTTTTGCATCATCGTCAGCTGTTTTTTCACGTACTGCAATTTTTTCTCCTTTTTTTTGGCGGTAATTATCTAGACTGGGCCATCTGGTGTTCTTTTGAAGGAATTCGCTCTTCAAACTGCCATCTGGTGTAATTTTGAATGATTATCATTTCCTAAACTGCTATCTG